>JAEIJG010000719.1:0-20308 GCA_037289395.1 Beauveria scarabaeidicola
GGGCACACAGTGGGTACCTTTTCCCCTTACAGGTTTCTGATTGGTGGCTAAAACCACAGTGCCTTACTGGCTGCTGTGGCCCACACATGCTACTCCTACGGTCCTACCACGGCTTCAACACATGGCCGAGCTGTCAATATCCAGCCACCACAAGGCTTTATTTGTTCACATCTTCCTGTGTCAACATGCGCCAAGTCTCCATCTAACATAAATCGAAAAAGGCAGCCATCCGAGTGTTTTTGGTTGCCCGACAGCCAAGTGTGTCCTTAAGACTAATCAACCGCTTTGGCTGTATTGCAAACCAAAACAGCCGTCAGTGGCGTGCTGGGCTTTCCCAAGAGATGAAGAGCTCCTCAACAGCGGCCCCGTCACAAGAGAAACATTTGGCGCGTTCCTAGAAGATAGAAAAATAACCCTCAAGCCATGATACCCCAACGTACAGTGCGAGTACGACTTGCTGACGGGAGCTCTCCTGTTCGTACCTCTCCAACCGGCCCCACCACGCGACGGAAGCTGCTGAGTCTACCCCCAGAACCACGCCACTGGTGATAAATCAGTCCACGCTTCATAGCTTTGGATACGGCGTCTTCATCTGTAACACGCCTTAAATCTCAAGGCTTCCCTAGATACGGCGACATTTGGACGTGACGAGACTCTTCCAAGTGTAAGCTATGCGCACGCGAGACTTGGAGGTGCCAGCCCATCAGTTGACTATCCTAGCTGACAAGTAGCAGCTTCGACGCATCATCACAATGGCGGCACGACGACAAAGCCAGCGTATGCTATCAATGCTGCGCAGCGGCCCTCAAAACCCATCCAGAAGTCGCTGCGTCAATACCACCAGAATGTTCTCAGGCAACAAGAATCCTACTGCCAAGCGGCCAGCCGTGGCCGGTTGGCTGACGGCTGCTGCAATTGGCTTCGCTATCCCGTTCGCGTATCAATTCTACAGCTCGGTATGATGCAATGAAAGCGACGATCTCAGAGCAGTGCGCTGATATGTACCTCGATCAGAATACCCAAGGCAGTGCGAAACTCGACGCCGCGTCGCTCTTCGAGATGGATATGCGAACAAAGCAAGAAGGCCCTATCACTGACAATTCGCCTATGCGACTGCGAATGGAAAAGTTTGTGAAAGAACAGCAACAGGAAATTATCAAGGCTATTGAGGAGGTTGATGGCAAGAAGTTCTTCCAAGACAAATGGGACCGAGACCATGGCAACGGTGGCGGCATCACTGCTGTGCTGCAAGATGGCAACGTCTTTGAGAAAGCTGGTGTTGCTGTGAGTATTATCTATGGTAGCCTGCCAAAAGCCGCCATCGAAAGAATGCGCGCAGACCACAAGAACCTTGCCACCGATGTTGATTCCCTGGACTTCTTTGTCGCTGGCCTTAGTCTTGTCTTCCACCCAAATAACCCCATGGCACCGACTGTGCACCTGAACTATCGCTACTTCGAAACGGCAAACCCCGACGGAACATCTCAGGCGTGGTGGTTTGGAGGCGGCAGCGATCTGACCCCGTCATATCTCTTTGACGAGGATGCTATCCACTTCCATAAGTCGCTCAAGGATGCTTGCGACTCCCACAGCAAGGACTACTACCCTCGCTTCAAAAAATGGTGCGATGAATACTTCTACAACAAACACCGCAAAGAAAGCCGCGGTGTCGGAGGCATCTTTTTCGATGACTTGGACGAGTCGGAGCGGGATCAGGAGAACACATTTGCCTTTGTGCAGGACTGCCTCAAGTCTTTCTTGCCCTCGTACCTCCCCATTTTGGAAAAGCGCAAGGACATGCCATTTACTGAGAAGGAGAAGGAGTGGCAGCAGATTCGCAGAGGACGCTACGTTGAGTTCAACTTGGTGCATGATCGTGGCACTGCTTTCGGACTTCACACCCCCGGGCCTCGTGTCGAGAGTATTCTAATGAGTTTGCCACGAACTGCTTCATGGGGCTACATGCATATCCCAGAGCCAAATAGCCGAGAGCAGCGTCTGGTTGACGTCCTTCAGAAGGCCAAGGAATGGGTCTAAATGGAAGCCCGGAGGTGTTGGATAGCAAGCACACGCCGTAGAACGACGGATGTAGTAATATTCTGTAGCATACGAAACTTGCCATATAATAATATGCACAACATTGCTTTAGATATTGCAGATATTGTCGTAAAGTCCTCTCCGTTACGACCCGTGCAAGTACGCGTAAAAGGTCATGTACTACTAAAAGCCGTCGACCAGTGGAGACGATGCCTCACCAAGTTGGCCAACTACACATACAGTAAGAATGCCGTCATGGGCTGCCGGTGCATTCTCGAGTCAGCCCAAAAATACGCGAACATCAGGATGATTTACGCATCGCCTCTTTGACGAACTCAAGGCATGGGAAGAATGCTGGGCACGCTCCCTTCGCAGCGCGAGCTCCTCACCAACCTCGTGCACGCGTTATGCGAAACGGCTCATGATGACGACGACAATGCGACCGCTGCTGCTACCAGAGTACCCGAGCGACACTCGTCGCCAGCCCCGGAGCCATGGAACTCGCCGCAGCGGCAGAAGCTCATCTTGACGCTGCACGTCATATTTCCCGGCATGCTGCTCCCCGCGCTGGATCTGCTCGACAGGAATCTGGTACGGCGCCTCACGCCAACTACGGCGCCGTCACCGGGCCGAAATCCTCAACAAGACACCTCCTCGGTCTCGCCGGGCCAGGCACGAGGAGAGTCATCGGGTACAGGGCGCCAAGCCGTGTATACCGTGCGGTCCGTGGCCTCGACGCTGCCGAGACGAGGCGCCCCCCGGAAGGCGACTGCGGCGCGCGTGTACCTGGTGCACCTCGACGCGTGGAGCTGCTCGTGCGCCGGCTTCGCAGTGAATGCGTACGCCGCCGGCGTGGAGGAGGGGATGGCCGAAACAGCAGCGGGCGGCGGTGGCGGCGCGGCGGCGCAAATGTGGAAATTCGGCGGGTTGAGCGTGACAGGGTTGGATGCCCATGGTGTGGAATCAACGCCGTGCTGCAAACATCTACTGGCGTGCCTTTTGGTGGATGAATGGGAGGAGGTGTTGGCTGCGCATGTAGAGGACAAAGAGTGCACGGTGGAAGAGCTGGCGGGCATCATCGCAGGAATCTAGAAGATTCGCGAGGTATGGCGGCAAGGCAATGGTTTGTCCTGTCGACAAGAACAGCACTAGCTTGTGTATTTTGGCATCACCCTAGTCTAGCAGTCTTTTAGAACAAATAAGTTTACATGGAGGCATCTCCATCAGCCGCTCACGCTGCAAGTTGGTATAGCCATGGAATGACTGATCAAGAATACTTGGCAAAATTTTGCCTTGGATTCTTCCAAAAGATCGCCTGGCGAGTTTATTTCTTCCTGTCTTTTGGCTCCTTCTCCCTCTCACCTCCTTCCTTGGATTCCGTGATTGAATCGGTTGAGCTGTTGGCTTTCTTCTCGTCCTTGCCGTTGACGTCTTCCTTCTTGGCATCCTTTTCCTCCTGCTGCTGGCGGTTCTGTATCTTGTTTTCTATCAAATCGTGGAATGCGGTGATGGCGCGGATCAAGCTGCTGAGATATATTGTCATAAGCTGATCGTTGGTCTTGACGCTCATGGCGTGGGCAAGTTCGCTGCCGCTGGATTTGCCATCAGCCTCCGGGGTCGAGAGGTTGGGC
Source organism: Beauveria scarabaeidicola (assembly GCA_037289395.1). Classification (NCBI taxonomy): domain Eukaryota; kingdom Fungi; phylum Ascomycota; class Sordariomycetes; order Hypocreales; family Cordycipitaceae; genus Beauveria; species Beauveria scarabaeidicola. The sequence continues at coordinate 3,669 of JAEIJG010000719.1, forward strand.
AGCAAATTGAAAACGTCCTGAAGGTTGCCGAGAATGGCATGGTTCACTGGAAGCTGGCCATCAAGCACTTTCTGCAAATAAACACCAATGTCGCGCAGGCGTAAGTGGAGGCCCTGGAGGGACTGGAGCTGATTTGTGATTCGTGTCGACAGCGTACCGACAGCGACGTCACGGATATCTCGTAGTAGATGCTCGACGCCGATTTCCTCTGCCTCCTCGGCTTCAATTATCGACGGAGTGTGGAAGAACGTTCGCGTAGTTGTGGTGCCATCCTTTCCCGAGTTAGCGAAAAAGAAGATCAGTCAAAATCTATCTTTCACATCGCCAGCTTACGTCTTTGATCTCCTCAACAGCGAAATAAGCATCGGTGGGTACGCCAGACTCCTTTGGCTGAACATCAATAATAACCAGCAACGGGTTTGGTGTGTAGCGCTTGAAGAGCTCGTTGATCTCTAAATCAGATGCGCGCAGCTTAGGGCCGGAGTGGTACCATCCTATCAGCTTCTCTCGTGCGTTAATCTTCTTGAACATGTCGTTCATTGATTCGACGTAGTTATGGTCAAGAAACCACACGGATGGGTCCTTCTCATCCTCCTCGAAAGGAACTTGAAATGGGTTTATTTTAGCTCGCAGTGCCATGTAAAGCCCTGTAGTACGTACCTGCAAAGCTGTTTGACACCCTCACATTCTTGCCGTCGTTCTGCCCGAGCAGGACACCAACAACTCTCCTCTTGGCCGCCCTCTTTTGATCGGTGCGGATATAGTGATCGACAGCGGAGAGAAGAACGAGGGGCGCAACAGACACATTGCGTGAGACGAGCGAGAGGGTCTCGGCAGTTGTAGTTGGCATTGTGGGTGGTTCGCGCAATGGGCTGAATGCGGGCGATCAGAGCAAATTCGGGGCGGGCTACGGAGCTGTGGACGCAGTCTCCGGGATCGTGGGAAGAATATAGAGCACTGCAAAATGCAATTCGGTTACAGCTTGCGCTCAAGGTGCAGCCAATTCGTTTGCGCCGCTGATTGTGACGGGAGTAAGATGCAGACTGGAAGCTCACCAGGTCAGTAAACCGATGTGGCAAGGGTGGCAGGCAGCTAGCGGATACGCATGTCCTCGTTAGTCAACCACCAGCACGCGCCATGCCAATGCCGCTTTAGGACCTGCCAAATGGCAAAGGGGTCACGAATATAGACCGTTCACAAGGGCTAGAAGGAGAGAAGCTTGGAAAAATGACAAAGAAGGGAATCATCAATAATTAACAAGTTTCAAATCAAGTACACAGCAAGCACAGTCAGAGCGACGCCTCGTTTTGTCACCCACTTTCATACGCGAAGACGCACGACCAAGCAAAGGCGACGCATGAAGGCAAAGAGTAATTGATGCACGCGAATAATATTATCAGTAGATCTGCTATAACTCATATCGGATAACTGCAAGTCATCTGTGCATCGCGCACTGCGGGACAGGTATTTGTGACCGGATAAATATGCATTGTGGTAAAGGTGCGTAGTCGCCGCTTTAATAAAACATTCATTGGCTAGACTGCTTTGACAGATTATTTTACTTCTGCAACGACTTGCCATGATTTCTTGATGAGATCGGCTGCCTTTTCCCCAATACCAAATGCAGGCATCTGCGTATGGCCACCGTGCAGAATCGGCATGATGCTAACGTCGACAACCCTCAGCGACTTTACCCCTTTCACACAGAGATTGTGGTCAACAACGGTACGCTCATCCGACAAGTCACCCATCCGACATGTACCGGCAGCGTGATAGCCTGACAACTACTCAGCGTAGATCTCGATAATATAGAGTGGTAAGGTCACTTACAAGTCGTTGCATTGTTCTTGACATACGGCACCCATTCCTCGCGGGAAGAGAATGTGTGGTGCGCAGCCTCAGGTGGCCAGGAGCCCTTGACAATGTCTTTGGTTCCAGAGCCTTGTGTGATGATTTCATTTCCAAAGTGGCATGCCTCTGCTAAAACCTCCACATCGAGAGGGTCAGTCAAATACTGGCAGTCGACAACGGGGGCCGACAGTGGGTTTGCATCTTTCAGAGTCACTGTTCCTCGGGACCTGGGGCCAAAAAGCTCTACTATGATGCTGAACGCCGATTTTCCATCAGCAGGAAAATCGGAAAATTGCTTTGGGCCTCCATAGCATTCGGTTGTGAAGAACTCAATATTAGGCTGCGCCGGTGTCAATCCCATTGGATCGCGGCCTTGTTCTCTCGGGGCCTTGTTCCACAGTTCGGATTCACTTAAGCGCTCATCAAGGCGAGCAAAAGCAAATGCGCCAAATGGAAATGTCGACAAGAAACCTTTCTTCTCAGCCTTCCATAAGGCGTATGATTTGGCGAAGGCGTCTCTGTGATGGACGAGGTGGTCATTGGTTAAACCGGGCTGGTCGGTTTCATAGAAGATGAAGACGATCTAGTCTTATCTCAGTAGTCAATTCGTTATGTCTTCGACAAGCAGACTTACAAGATGGTCCATCAAATTCTTTCCAACGCCGGGCAAGTCAACGAGGGTAGTAATCCCGGCTTTTTCAAGCTCGTGCTTGGAGCCAATTCCCGACCGATTCAAGATGTTCGGGCTGCAGTAAGCGCCACCACTTACAATAACCTCCTTTTGAGCGGTGAACTGAATTATCTGCCCGTCTCCCGAGAGCGCCTTGACCCCGGTAGCCATGATTTCTCCATCTGGGCCGCGCTCCAGAATGACCTTTTCAACATGAAAACCTGCCAGGATCGTGATGTTGTTTCTGGCGTTCGCATTCGTGACAAAATCAGCTCCTGTTGTCCGTACACCATTCGTTACCGTTCTAGGTACATGTCCGCAACCATGAGGATTTCCTCCGTGCGAAAACATGTCATCGTCGAGCGGGAGACCCTTGGACTGCATCGATTTCAGAACGAGCTTCGAGATGGGAGCCAGATCGTGTGGCTCTACACCCAGTTTGCCGCTGTATCCGTGAGACGATTCTGATGCCTTGAACCAAGGCTTGCTCACGAACGACTCGGCCTTAATACACGTTAGTAAAGCTCCTCGCATGCCCTAGAAATGGCTTTGATAGCCGTAGGGGAGGCTAAGCCTTACTTTGCGCATGTATGCAAAAAACTCTTCGCCGCTCCAACCTGGCATATGCCAGTCATCGTAGTCTTGCTTAGATCCGCGTATACAAAGCGTACCGTTACAGCCCGAGCAGCCGCCAAGAAGTTTTCCTCTGCTCAGCTTTACTTGTCGATTGTTGATTCCTGCTCCGGGAGTTGTTGTGATATTCCAATCACTCTCTTTGTCAAGAATTCCCGACCAGCTACAAAACGCGTCAAGTCACGATGCTTTTGTGTGTAATCGGAGTGACCTACCCGCCCACCATGTGGACATTCTCAAGATCTTTATTGTGTGAACCAGCCTCAATGATCAAGACAGTTATAGTCGGGTCCTCTGCTAAGCCCGCAGCAACTACACAGCCAGCTGTACCCCCTCTGCAATGTATTAGCAGACTGGCCTTGGCGAGGTGACGCTGGGTTCAATGGCATACCCGCAAACGATGAAATCAAAGGAATCGATGTTTTGGGGTTGAAGCACCATGCTTTGCTGACTTGGCGTTTGCTGCCTCGAAAGCTCTTCTTTGTAGTAATCTTCGACGGATATTCCGAAGACCTGGATGCGTAGAAACTGAGGGGTGTGGTGAGTTGAATAGCCATTATATAGGTTGGCAACTGTAGCTCGAGCAGAAGTTTCCGACCCAGTTCCGATCCCCAGTTCCGATTCCGTACAGGATGAATGCTGTATGGCAAATGATTCCACCTAGACTTTAGGATTACAGGATTTTAGTTTTCATGCAGGTCGTACAGACGGCGTACAGTCGCTGCTGATCAGCCCAACGAGACGTTGCTGCTCTACAGGTTGCCAGTGACCATTCTAGCTTTCTCCGGCGCTGCACTCCCGCGAGTTGTTTGCAATGTCACATTTCACGCCCTGTGGCAGGCATAGTGTATGGGGTTAAAGTCGCAGGTAGCATCAGTCAGTTGTTCATATTATGAAATGGCTGCAATAAAGACGTGGGGTAAGAACAGTGATTGGCTGCAGACAGTGAGTGATTGGTTAGATGCGTGTGTGTGGTACGCCTTTGGATGCGCGAGCTCCGGAGCGGTCACTCACAAGGATAGTAGCCAATCATAGCGACAGAGATTCTCGGGACTTCGTTTCGAATGGCATATCTTAGTAAGTTGTTGATGTTCCTCCAATGTCCACGGAAAGGTACCATGAGACAGGGCATATTACTTTGGATCTCAGCCACCTTGAATATACGCCCTTATCAATGCGTTAAAAATCCTGGCTGTGCCTTGTGACATCTAACAAGGGGATACAGTGTTCACGGCAGTTCGCTGATCGGCTGATCTCAGACAACCAGAGTGCCGATAATCTCAGCAATTGTGGATCTCTGAGCTTACGATTGATGGATCAGCTGCTCAGAGGCGCAGTTGATAGTTTTGGGCAACGTAATTATATTGTCAGAATGTCTAGATACTGTGCGCTATTCGTAGCCTTTAGGCTTTAGCCTCAGCCTTTAGGGCACATAGTGGGTACCTTTTCCCATGGTCGGTTTTTGATTGGTGGTTGGCGTCACAGGACCTTACTGGTTGTTGTGGCCCACACACCCTGCTGCAGATAATGTGCCACAATGCTTATAAATTATGGCCTAGTACTAAGATCGTTCCGACGGGGAAACCATCAATAATTCCGGAAACATATGTAGCGAACGTCACTTTCAGTTTCACGAAGCTCGTTTATCTTCCAGGCGGCAGGAAGCTGCTGTTGCCCGTGGGTAGCAAAAATCACTTACTATCGATACACAAAGAATATGACTCTAGTAGTTTAGTCACTGTGCTATGAATTGTTACGTGATTGGATACTTGCAACTTTCGACTTTAGGCTGTCATAGATGAAGAGAGGGGAGAGTACAGCCGCCGACCTACTTTGCTACCCCTTTGCTACCCACTCGGGGACGGTCAATATGTATAAAAAGCCAGGATATTGCCTGGACTTCGCTTGAAGTATCTTTATCGGGAGAGTACAGTTATTGTAATTGTAATTGTTGGCTTCTGAAGGGGTGCGATACGAATCATAGGGGTTGTTGCTGTTGATTGTTCTATCAAGGGGTTGTTGCTGTTGATTGTTCTATCAAGGGGTTGTGAAAGAAAGGATACAAGAGTGGGTTCATGCTACTGCCTCAGGCGTCGAGCCTGTCCAAAAGTATTCATTGAAGTATATCTATATTTACCTGCTGCTCGCGTGGTGTAACAATAATACTGATCGACGGTTTCGGCCATTGCGCTTATAAGCCGCTTGGGAGCCTGTAACATCGTCCACATCCCCTCAATACGGATGAGAAGAATACCGGTGAGCATTTAATACAGTCCAATTGTGATTACAGGTACTTACGATACACCCTCGTACTAGTATCTCGCTGGAACTGGGATAGCATCACGTGTACATCAAGTCACGTGACGAACTGGCAACATAGCTGCCAATGCTATTGTACACGCAGAAGAATGTCTGGAAGATTCGCAGACGGCAGGTACTCAGAGAACTACTAAAATTACAGGTGCGAAAATAACGTACCTAGAGCATGCTGCTCTGTGGACTCTACGCTCGCTCGCTGTCGAGAGGGAGATATTTCCGTACGGCCGGGATTGCCAATAGGTCAAGTAGGTACTTGGCAGGTTCCTCGGCTCCAGGCCCGTAAGCCCGAGTCCTGCCCATCAGGTACCTAGGTAATAGCCAGACCACTTAATCCCCGTGCGTTTGCCGTGCCGGACCGCACAAGGTTGTGGTTCCAGCGTCACTACTTTTCTCGATCTCTTCACCTCGCTTCCGTGATTTTTCCTCTCCCGCCTTGTCCGCGACACCTCCCAGGCATTGCGCCTTTGTTGCCTGCTCCGTTTCCTCGTGCTTCCGACTAGCTACATATTCCGGCTGCCAGCAAGCCTCTGTTCGATCATATCCTCGCTTTCCAACAAAGCTTCTTAAGCCCCAGTCAAGATGGGTTTCGTCGAGGATGAGCTCAAGCAGCTAAAGGATGTCATTGGCAACCTAGACTCCCGCATCAAGAGCCTTGAGCAGCGTGCCACCGGCTCTGCTGCTCCTGTTTCGACTGAGGAGATTCGCATGCTGCTCATCGGACCCCCTGGAGCTGGTCAGTCAAGAGCCCGTTGACAGACCGACCCTGGCTGCGACCGCGTAGTTCCATGCTGCGCTGTCGCACTCGGCCAATTGCTAATGTTATTTCGCAATGTAGGCAAGGGAACACAGGCGCCCAAGATCAAAGAGCGTTTCTCATGCTGCCACTTGGTATGTACAAATCGCGCTCCCGGACCAGGTGCACCACATGGCGTTGACAGCTAACGTTTTGCTTCTTGGCCCGCCACAGGCTACTGGCGACATGCTTCGCTCCCAGGTTGCCAAGAAGACTCCTCTCGGACGTGAGGCCAAGAAGATCATGGATCAGGGCGGTCTTGTTTCTGACGATATTGTCATTGGTATGATTAAGGAAGAGTTGGATAACAACAAGGAGTGCCAAGGCGGGTGAGCAACCATACCAAATCCTTCACCGGGTTCTTCTTCTGACTTCGTGACCGCTACAGATTCATTCTGGATGGCTTCCCCCGCACTGTCGCCCAGGCTGAGGGTCTCGATGCCATGCTCAAGGAGCGCAAGCGTGACCTCAAGCACGCCGTCGAGCTTCAAATCGACGATGCCCTCCTTGTGGCCCGTATCACCGGCCGACTGATCCACCCTGCTTCCGGCCGATCCTACCACACGACCTTCAACCCCCCGAAGGAGGCTATGAAGGACGACCTCACCGGCGAGCCCCTTATCCAGCGCAGCGATGACAACGCCGAGGCTCTGAAGAAGCGTCTTGGCTCCTATCACAAGCAGACCACCCCTGTCGTCGACTATTACCGCCAGCACGGCATCTGGCACGGCGTTGACGCCAGCCAGAAGCCTGGCCAAGTGTGGAAGAACATGCTGAACATCCTCGAACGTCGACAGTAGAACCACCCATCTGGCGACCAGCGCGCCACTGGGCTCTCTGACGGGGAATGGGAGGTGTAATTGGATAAAAGCGTGTCGGGGCACGCAGAGTACATGTCTTTCGACAGCGGCATCGAACTTGCTGTCTGTGGTCCTAGGGTTATGATAAAAATATGTATCGGTGCCTCGACGTCTAGGCGGACGGCGTTTGGCATCTTAACTGCAGTTAGAGCATAAGCTTCTTCACGATTTAACTTGCGACTCTTGTGCGACAACATATTGATCTAGTGGTATTTGTTTTCAACTCCGTGAAAAAGATATCTGTGTAAGTTGTCTAACGCCGAAACAGCTTTGCATTACCACACGACGTGTCGCGAACTGGACATGCCAGTTTCGGAAGCGTACACAAGACATTAAAAAAGTAATGGAGCTGTAAAGTGAAGCCAGGGTTTGGCACATGGATGGGGTGGACCTGCATTTATATGCAACCAAATATGGGTGGCCAATCCATAAGGGTAATTTCCTTTCCTTCCCTTCTCTTATGCGCCAAATCTGAGTAAACCATGTCCATCATACAGTAGGGCGAAGAGACGTAGTGTGTGGTGGCGGCAGAAGTCGCGGAACAGACACGGAGCTCAACCTCCTAGATCCTATCTCCGCGGGGAAGCTGAGAATATTAGGTCAGTAGAGGTAGAGCATGTCGCGTTGGCGCAACTGACCATGGACCATCTGCCTCTGCTTGTTCAACCAGCTCTTGGGCGCATCGTACCGGCGTTGAAGTACGACATGATTACTTTGCAGACGACTGGTAAGGTCGTACCATGCTGTAGCAATAAGTGCGTTCTCGCGCTGCAAATTCTTGATCATTTGCTCTGCAGCAGCCTATGGATAAAGGTGGTCAGTTTCCATCACCCATTGCCACGATAGCTTCCAACACGTCTGGCTCCGGTGACATACCTTTTGAGCTGTGGCAAGTTCGCCTCCCTGCAAAACCTTTAATTCTCTTTGCAGATTGATCTTATCTTGCTCGGCTTGCTCGAGTTGCTTTCGAATATGTTAGCTCTCTTCCGAATGTAATGAAATCAATCGCCCTCGAGCAATGCCACTGATATGCTCTTTCCATTCTATGCTTCGCAGAGCATAGTGCAGCACTCTCTCTCACCATTGACACACAATGTCATTCTCGGATAGCGAAGAATTCTGAACTTACCTGTTTTCTTTCAATGAGACGATCTCGCAACTTCTCGATCTTGTCTGCTGCTTTCTTGGCTGCTTCCGAAGAGTCCTGGTTTGCAGTACTGAGAGCAGCTGTTTCTTGAAGCTCCTTTGCCTCTTCAGCGTCCTTTCGGAATTTGTCTTTCGCGAGCAAAGCGTCGATCAACTGGGTCTTCTGAGATTCGCGTTCGTTGCTGACGAAAGCAAGTTCCTCCCGCAGACGATCGAGTTCAGCCTTCAAAGACTCAGATATGAGCTTATCTGTACTCTTGAGCTCGTCTAGCGCGGAAATGCCATCTTTCTGAACGGCAGAGAGCTCCGTCTTCGCCCCCATCAAGTCTCGTTCCTTGTCTGCCAGTTTGGCCTGTAGATCAGTAGTACGCTTTTTCAGCTGCTGAAGCTCGTGTTGGGTTTGAGTATGTTCAGAACGCAATTCAATGAACGCCTTAGAGCTATAGGTACACGAAAATTAGTACATTGTTCAAGACGGGGCGGTAGCCGAAGATTACGGACCTTTCTCCGGCAGAACTCTGCATGAGAGCCTCTATTTGATCTTGAACTATCGTATGCTTCTCAAACATTTCGTTCAAGCTCTGCTGAAGCCTTTCGCGTTGCTTCTTTTCGTCATCTGCTTCCTTTCGTAAAGTAGCGGCGTCTCCAGTAGATCCGATGGTTCTCCGTAGCAAGTCATTCTCCGCTCTGAACCTTGACAATTCAAGGGGGATGTTTTTCTGCCCATCATCGCTTGATGCACTGTTCAACTCGTCTTGTAGACTGGAGGAAGCCGGGAGAGCTAAAGTTTCCCCTTGCGAAGCCCCACCTCCGTGCTGCAGTTGGTCCTGCAGGTCTTGGATGAAATGTTCATCGTGGCTACGCTGCGCCTTGAGTCGCAACAGTTCATCCTCAAGCGTTTGCATGTCCTTCAAAAGTTGAGTTTTCTGGCTGCGCTCATCCCATAGATGCTGTTCAGATTGTGTCAACATGCGCGTCAGTTCGTCTTCCGCTTTTCTCGTTCTGTCTCCTTTTTCACGCTCGTCCATCAGCGACCGGAGCTGCTCCTGCAATTCTGCTCGTTCGTACTGGAGGTTTTGTACTTCTTTCACAAGATGCTGTTGCGATTCGAGCTTTTGTTTGTAGCGTTCAGCAGCGTTGGCTTTTTTCTCAAGTTCCTCAGCTTTATGCCGCCATTCCGTAGCTTGGTCTCGCAGTTCATCTGCATGCTGACTTCTTTGGGTGAGCTTCTGAACCTCGGTCTCCAGCTGTGCTCGCGCCCTTTCATGTTCACGAATGCTTTCTTCGTTCTTCGCGATTATCTCCATCTGTTCGTGCACCTGATCCTCCAGAAGACGAATGGCCTCGGCATTGTTGGCACCATCTTTCGTTGCTTTCCGCAGCACTTCGAGCTCTCGGTCGTTCCGCTCCTTCTCGTATTTGAGTTCTTCATGACTCTGCTGCAAATGTTCGAGACGGGTAATATAGTCGGAGAGAGCCTTCTTATTGATATCAAGCTGCTGTCGCAAGGCCGCATTCTGTTCTTCAACCACAAGATCCATGTCTCTGGCTTCCATTACTGCCTCCATGTCTTCGTTAAGCTTGTCTTCGTCGCCAGCGTTTGCTGCGTCGACTTGCATTGCGCGGATGATGTTCATAATTTCTGCTTGATTGACTTTGTCGAGGCTGGTCTGAATCAGAGGAACGTATTTCTTGTTATCCGGTCCCATGGCTGCGGCAGACACCATAACAGCAAGGAGCTATGTTTCTTGCCTGTCAGCCTGCCATTCTATTCGTTACGGTCCTATCTGGAGTGGCGACGCACCTGGCTGAGCCCTTGCGGCTCAGGGTTCTCAGCGACAGCATGATAGTCGAACCTTTGAGCCTGACAACCTAGCTCTGGTATTTGCCGCCGGATGAAGCGAAATAAACCCTTATACACGGCTTGTATGTTGCGTTTATTCGTCAGGTATCGAGAAGTGGCGGGATTGGATTCCAGATGAGATGGATCGAACTCAGCATCTAACTCGTGCAAGATATTTGCCAAGATAATACCGTTTGTTAGATCTTCCAAAGAGTCGGCTTTCCGGTCGAGACTAAACACGTGGTTGACCTGAGGATTATTTGGTTAGATTCTTTTGTCATGTCGTAATATGAATCGCTGAGCGGTGTGAGGTGGAGGGAGACTGACGGCTTTCAAGAGCGCGACCTGCGCGCGGTTGCTATACACCGGCATGGTGTTTTGCGTAGGCAATCAAGTTAGCTCGTAAGGAGTTGTGATGATATGTGCTTGGTACTAAGGCGCTGCTCGGCTTTCAACAGAAGCAGGGAAGGCGATCGGTAGGGCAGGAAGCTCTCGAACGTGGCGACATGACGAATATGTAGAGTCCAGGCGTGAGCTTTCGAAGATTCCCTTTTCTCCCAGAAACTGACACGCACAGTAGTCGTCAACTGTGCTCAGAAGCTGCTGTTGCGGGCCGGTGCAAGATCCAAGATGAGCGTCCACACCTCGACCGCCTCTTGGGCTACGGAGTACATTCTACTCATCAGACCCACTTTCTACAAAGGCTGGATCTTGACAGTGACCAGCGGCTATGGGCTGGCCTCCCACTACGAGAAAGCATTTGAGCCTAGGTCTGTGCTGGGGGACGCCAGGCGTGCTCTGGTATATCTGCACCTGTCTAAGGATTTGTTTGTGTTGGTATCACAAGGGGTCGTATAGTACGATACGTAGGGTTCTTAGTGTTAATGTTCTTGCTTGCTTAGGGCCACATTTGCCCTATTAAGAGTTATAGGTCTATTATATAGTTATAGGTCATTTAACGTAGTAAGTTAATAAGAGCGCTATATTTAGTGGCTATAGCTAGTAGCTATAACACTAGTAGTCTTTCTCTTTTAAGGCTAAAAATTATTAAATTCTTTAATTTTAAGCTAAATTAGCTTAATTTTATTAAAAATATAATAAAAAGTAGATTTTTCTAATATATATATATCTAGTATATCCTTCTTTTACTTTATACCTTTATACCTTTATACCTTTAGCCTTTATACCTTTTTTTCTAATTATTATTTTTTTATATTATTATAAGCTACTTATCTTTATATCTTAATATTAATCTTATTTATATTAATAAAGCTTTTAAATATTAGATTTAATAATACCTTTATTATAATATTAGTTAGATTATAATTATTATTAATTTATCTTATCTTATATATCTCTTTTTATTTATATAATTATTAGAGTATTATAATATTAATTATAAGTTATTTCTCTTTTATAGTACTTAATTTAACTAGGTATTTATATAGTAAGAAGAAATTAGTTATTAGAATTATTAAGATCTCTAGGAGGTTAAGCCTCTTAATTATTATTACTAGTATTAAATTAAAGGTATATATAATATTTACTTTTTATATTATATTATATAATTTACTTATTAAAGTGCTTTATATTACTCTCTTTAATTTTATTAAGTTATATATAATAATATTACCTCTTAAGAGGCTTTAGTTATTAGCTTAGTCTTTATTACTTAAAATAATAATATAACCTAGCTAGGAGCTTAAGTCTTTATTATTAATAAATAATCTATTAATAAAGGTAAAGAGCTTAGCCTTAGTAAGGTTAATAGAGATATATTAAAGCCCTCTTTTTATATTATCTATTTACTATTATAAATAGTAATAAAGCTACTTAAAATTATTATTATTTAACTCCTTTTATTAGGCTATTATAGAGAGGTTATATATAACTTCTAGCTAGTAAATAGTTAATAAATATACTTTATAAGCTTATTACTTTATATATTCTTACTTTATTATTAAGAGAGCTAACCTATTAGCTTACCCTTTTTAGATAACTATAATAGAGTTATTAGAGCCTAAGGTGATTTAGTAACTATTAAAAAGTAATAGTATTTTTATTATAAGGAATTCCTTTAGTTTAGTAGTAAATCTAGTAGTTATAAGCTTCTTATCCTTAAGTTAGGTAAAATTCTTATTACTTAGGCCTATTATATTATCTATTTATATTTCTATAAGGCTAAATTTATTACCTATAGAGATTATAAGGTATAGATTAAAGGTTAAAGTGATTATACTAAGCTATTTATAATAATACTTTAAGTAGGTTACCTATTAGTAAGTGCTTACTTCTAGGATACTATATAAAGGCTTAATTACCTTTATAATTATACCCTCTAAGTACTAGTTATAAAGCTATTATAATAGCTTTATAAAAATAACTTATTAGAGTAAGGTATTTAATTATATATATACCTAAGTAATATCTCTTATCTAGAGGCTAATTTTCCTCTAAGTAAGTAAGGGAGCTAATATAATAAGTAGCTATTAGCTATTCCTCTAGATTATTAGTAATTCTATTAATATAATAAATTTACCTTAGTTATTATAGTTATAAATTATAAGGTAAGATTTCTTATAAGGCTTATTAGTATTTTTACCTTTTACCTTATATACTATTTATATCTTAAAAAGGTAATACTAGTTATATTTATTTTTATTATATTATTTAAATTAAAAGATATCTTTATTAAATAACTACCTAACTTTATTAAAGTTTAACTTTTTAAATAACTAGCCTAGTATAGTTATTAAGCTCTTCTCTTATAACTTAGTAACTAGCTCTTAGTTAATTTATTCTTTAATAATAATAAAGGCTTTATTAAAGAAGGTATTATTAAAAAGAGCCTTTACTAAGAAGGCTTTATTAAGTATAGATTTATTATAAGGTATCTTATTAAAGAAAGCCTTATTAAAGATAGATTTAGCTAAGAAGGCCTTATTTTAATTATATTTATTATATCCTAGTTATATTAACCTCCTTAATACTAGCCCCCCTTCTAATCCCTCTTCTACTTCCTCCCCTACTATACCTCTATTACTACTAGATTTACTAGTAGTAAGAGTAGTTATAGCGCTCTCTTTACTACTTCTTCTAGTAGTACTAGGCTTACTAGTAGTAAGAGTAGTTATAGCGCTCTCTCTACTACTTCTTCTAATAAAAGCGCTATTAGTAATAAGGGTGATTAGTATACCCTCTATACTACTTCTTCTAACTAGGGCGTTATTAGTAATAAGGGTAATTAATATACCCTCTATACTACTTCTTCTAATAATACTAGGCTTAGGTTTACTAGTAATAAGAGCTAAGGCCTCTTTTAGGTATAGTCTAATAACTATTAACTAGAAATTAGTTAGGCTATATAATATATCTAGGGTATATATCTCTTTATATATAGTAATAAGTCTATATAGCCCTTATTAGCTACCTTTCTCTTAGAATATAGATACTTCTAATTATAAAAGAAGACTTTTAATATAGCTAGTAATTAGGCTATTCTTTATTTTAAAAGTATCTCTTATTTACCTTTTAGTTAAGAGCTTTCTAACTTTATTAATAACTTTTTAAATAGCTTTAGTATAGTAAGAGATAAATATATTAGGTAAAGAGATATTAGTTAATTAGGGGTATACTCTAAATACTAGTAAGGTTAATATAATATTATTAAGTCTAGTAGTATTATTAATAACTTTAATAACTACTTATAATTTCTAATTAGATATTATATTACTATTTATTTCTTTATTAAGGATTTTATAGGTATAGTAGAGGATTCTATAGTATCTTTTTACTTTACTAATAGTATTATAAGCTTTAATAAAGGCTTTATAAGTCTAAATATTTAAGGACTTTATATACTCCTTAAATTTAGTAGAAGTAAAGTTCCTATTAGTGTTATATATAATATAATCTAGTAAATTAATATATATATCTATTTAGTATTTTTTAATTATATTAAATATATTTTAAGCCTTCTAACTAGTTAATACTAGGAATTAAGTAGCTTAAAATATTATAGTAGAATTAACTATATAAAGTACTAGGTATCCTTAGATATAGAAGATATCTATAATTATTTTAAAGTTAAACTTAGGGTTATTTTTAAAGGTAAATTTAAATTAGCTAGGCACTTATATATTTATCTAGTAGTAATAATATACTTTATTAATCTTCCTAATAAATTTAAGATTAAATTCCTTATTAGTATACTTTAGGATTTAGCTTAGTTAATTAATAGAGGGGTACTTAAATTATTAATATAACTAGTAGAGCTAGGTCTTAGAGAGTATAAAAGCTATACTTTTAGTAGTATTAATTTACTACTAGGGGTAACCTTATTACCTTATAACTAGGATCTATTTATTACCTTAGATTAATAAGTTATCTAGGTTATTAAATTTAACCTTTATCTTATCTATATTAGTTAATAAAAATAAAAAGGGTATTAGTATTAATAGAATTCTAAAGTTAATTATTCCTAGGCTTATTAATATATAAACTTTACCTTTAGATATAATAAAGCTAGCGCTAAATTTAATAATTAATATAAGAATATCCTTAATCTTAAGGTATAGTATTATTCTTAGTAGTGCCTTAACCTATAGTATACCTACTATTAAGTTACCTAAGGTACCTATATCTAGTAAAATCCCTTAAAAACTCTACTTATAATATCTTAATATTAATATATAGATATCACTATATTCTAGAGTTATCCCTAGGTCTAGTATAGGTATAGTAGTAGTGTGGTAACTATAGCTACTAGGTTAGCTTAGTTAGTTAGCTAATAGAGTATAATAGGTAATAGAGTTAGTAAGTATAATAATAACTTTACCTAGGGTAGGTATATTAGCTATAAGAAAGTTATTAGTAATAGTTATTAATAAGGTAAAGAAATTCTTACTAAGTTTATCTTTATTATTATAGTTATTATTATTAAAGAGGTTAATAATATATATCTACTTTAGTAGCTTATTTACTTTATTAGAGTACTTATTACCTTTAAATTTAATTAAGAATAACTAAAACCTCTTCTCTATTAGTAGTAATCTATAGTTCTTCTTTTTAAACTATATATTATAGGATATAGTATACTTAGAGTTAGAGTGCCTTATTAACTAGTAGCTAGTTTTACTATATATATAGTACTTCTTAGTATACCCTCTAAATTAGCTAGAATTACCTAGGGTATTACTATAGGTATTTAGGGCTTATTAGTATTAATTATTATAAGCGGGGCAGCGGCTATTATTATTAACTAGATAATTATAATATTCTTAATTAGTAATAAAGGTAGCTTAGTAACTAGTAGCCTTCTTCTTCTTATATAAATTAGCTACCTACTTAAGCTTAGTAATAAGGCTATTAAATATTAGGTCTAGCTTTATTAATACTATAGTATAAGCTTTAATATTAATAATAACACTATAGAGTATCTCTCTTTTCTTACTATTACTATTACCTTTTTCTTAGTTAAGGCTATAATATAACTTTTAAATTTAATTAATAATATAATTAATATATTTAGTTATAAACTTACTAAAGTTCTTATTAATAGTTTTTTAAAGACTTAAGGTATATTACTTAGTATAATATCTCTTTATTATAATTAGTGACTTAAAGTACTACTTAATATATAGTATAAGACTATTATAATCTAACCTAAGGTAAAATAACTATATTATATAGTACTTAGAGGTAATACTAATTAGTATAACTAGTAGTACTCTTCCTTATACTACTTCTAGTACTTTAAAGTAACTATATTTATTATAGAAAATATTAAGTTTAATATAAATAAATTTATCTCTCTTACTAGAGTATTTCTTATAGTCTAAGTAACTCTTTACTAATTACTTAAGCTTATAAGGGATATTAATAATTTATAATTAGCTACTAGTGTCCTAGCCTTAGCTTTAACCTATCTCTAATTAGTATATATTATTATTAGCCCTAAAGGTAGTTACTCTAGTAGTTATAGCCTTTATTACTTTTCTCTTAAGAATAACTTAGGGTAGCTAATTATTATCTTATTCTAGTATCTCTTCCTTCTTATATAGATTATTAAGTGCTTTTATAATTAAGTATCTTAACTACCTAACTATATAAATACTATATTTATATAACTAGTTATAGAAGTTATAAATAATAAGTAGGTTTCCTCTAATAAAGGTTACTATTATCTAGAAGGTAAAGTCTTTAATAATATATATAAAGATCTCTCTTAGGTTATTATTCTTATTTATATAGATAAAATTAATAATTATATTATTAATTTAAGTAATAATAATAGTAAGTATATTAATTATTAATAGTTTTATATCTTCTTAATTACTTAAGATAAATTTTATATATTTAATAATAGTTCTTAAATATATAAGGGCCCCCTTATTATCTATATTCTTATTACCTTATTATAATAAGGATATTATATTATTAAATAAATTTAATAGTTTTAATTTCTTATAATAAAATAAGATAATTAAATCCTTTAGGAATTAGTAACTTAATAGTTACTAGATC
>JAEIJG010000720.1:0-20259 GCA_037289395.1 Beauveria scarabaeidicola
GTATTTAAGTCACTATATACTAGTAACTACTATAGCTATACTAGGTTATAATACCTTCTACTATAATTCTATATCTATAATAGTATAGACTAACTTTAGCGATTCCTTATATAATATAAGAAGTATTATATCTATTATAAGACACACCACACACTATATAGTAACTTATAACCACTACTACCCCCGCTATTACTATTTTACTATATATTACTAGACTTCTTACTAGTACTACTAGAGTTATAAATAGGTAATATATATATAGTAATACTAGTCTATAAATTTAGTAAGGCTATAATACTAAGACTACTATAGTATAATACTAAGGCCGTTAATATAGTTAATATTATAGTAAACACCCTCTTTACCTAAGGATAAGGTTTACTATAGATTATACTATCTAATAAGGACCTAAAATTCCTATTTACGCTATAGTAGTACGCCTAGAAGTAGCTTAAGATAAAACTAGTATATAGTATAGCCTACCACCTATAAATAGACGGGTAGATAGAGCGGGTAATCTAGACTATTTCCTCTATAATATATATCTATATATTATTACTAATAGATATATTATAATAGGAGATATTTATACTAAGGCTTTAGTTCTAGCTTAATAATACTAAAAGTGCCTTTATAAGATATACCCCCTATAAGATCCTAATAGGTTTTATCCTATAAGATATAGCTAATATACTACTAATAGATATATAGCTAAGATAAGACCTAATAGATATATATATATCTATATATAACGCCTTAGTTATTACTATAGTTATTATAAAGAGTTATTATAATAAGTAATATAAGATATAATTCTTCTAGGTAAGAGATAATATATTCCTAAGGCTCTATAAGGACTACTTAATGCCTATATCCTTAGGCTATAAGTTTAGACTATAGTTTACTAGACTATTCTAAATTATAGACTATATTAGACACACTATATACTACCTATAGCTACTATATATATAGTATATCTATAATATTATATTAGTAGACTAGCTAGAGCTAGCTAAAGGTATTAAGGCCCTAGATATAGTAATACTAGACACTAAGCCACCTATAGTCTATATAAAAGATTATTTAATTAACTATATATAAAATATATAATAATAGAGAGGTTATAAGCACTTCTAGGTATACTATAAAGAACTTAACTAAAGCTATAACTAGTAGCTCTAGGCTATAAAGCTAGGCACTAGGGTAATAGAACTATTATATAAATAGGCTAGAGATAAGTAAATATATTTATAATAGATATAGAATAAGGAAGATATAAATAAGTACTAAATATTATAATAATAATAACGCTTACTTTTTAATAATATTTTTATATACCTAATACTATATACTTATATTATTATTAGATTACTAGCTAGGCTAACTATACCTCTTATTCCTTATACCTATACTATTACTATCCCTATTTTATATATCTATACTATATACTACTAGCTATAGATAACCTTAAGATAAGGGGAGACTATTATTATACTACCTAAAGCTATAATAGTATATAATTAGAGACCTACTAACCCTCCGCCACTACTAATATACCTATTACTACTTATACTAGAGGTAGTAGAGTATATAGAGAAATATAGTACTAAGCTTAAGAAAACTATTATAAATATAATTAAGTATAACCTAAAGGGACTATAGACACTTAAGAGATAGGCGGCGTAGCTAAAGTCCGCCTATAACCTCTTATAAAGGATAGTAGATATAATACCTAAGATACTAAAGTTAAATAAGTAATAGTAAGATAACCTTAACCCTATTAGCTAAGCCCTATATAATATAGCCTATAATATATAATTATATTTTACTATTACTAATATTCTATAATAACTATATAATAGTATTTACTTCCTTTATAATATAAATTTAAAGAAAGGTAGATAGATAGTAAGTATTATAATAGTTAGACACTTTAATAGAGACCCTAAGGTACTACTACTTATCTTATTATATCTAATTATAAAGTATATCTAAGGTAATATAATTTATATTATATCTTTAGTAAGATATAAGACTATAAATAAATAAAACTATCTAGACTAAGTATAATACTAAGGTAACTATATTTAAGAAGCCGCCTATACTCTATATTATACCTAAGGCTATATCTAACCGCCCTAGAGGCAGCCTATAACGCCTAAGACCCTAGTAGTACCTAATAACTAAGCCTAAGACCCTATAGTACTAGAGATATAAGTACTAGAGACGTAGATACTACTTAATAACCCTATAGAACTAGAGATCTAAACACTAGAGATATAAGCACTTAAGAACCCTATAGTACTAAAGACCTAGGCTATAAAGCCACCTATAGGTAATATCCTAATATACTAGATAATAAATAACACCTAGTAATAGACTATTATAATCCTAGACTTAGATAATAAGGGGGAACTAGCTATAAAGGTAAAGTAAAAATAATTAGTTAAACTAGAAATAAGTCTAGATTAATAAGAAAGGAGTCTAGATTAATAAGAAGTAAGCCTAGACTAATAAAGTGTATATTAGGTAAATAATATAGTTATAACCCTACTAGATAAGGTATAACTATAGCCTATACCTATATTAGCTAAGATATTACTAGAAGATAAAATATAATACTTTATAAGACTAAATAACCCCTTATACTTATAACTAATAGTAAAAGAATAAGAAGTCCTAAAATAATTCCTAGCCTTAACTTTTCTAGGTTAGCTAAGGGAGGTACTAATCTAGTTAAAAGATATAAGCTACTTAAATTACTTCTAATATATATATTTAACTATCTCTTTCTTAGTCTAGTTTACCTTATACTTATATTAAGTACCTAATATTATAGTAAAATAACTATAACTATTTAAATATTAAAAAATAAGATTAGTATATTTACTATAAGATATAATAAGTAAGCTTATAATAGTTATAGTAAGTAGAAGTTAGAAGGAGGAGAGGCTATATATATTTAAGATATAGATTAAAGAAGTTATATTAATAGAGATAATACTCTTAGTAGATAAAAATATAAAGATAATAGTAAGAAAGGTATAATAATTTAAGGCTATAATAATAAAGATAGATATAACTATTATAAACTTACTTAAAAATAAAAGATAGTTAATCTAAAATAAACTAAATTATAGTAATAATAAAGATAAATATAATTATTATAAACTTACTTAAAGATAAAAGATATAATTAATTTAAAATAAACTAAATTATTATAATTAAAAATTATAATAGTTATTATAGACTTACTTAGAGATAAAGGATATAATTAATTTAAGATAGATTAAATTACTTAGGAGATAGATAAATTACTTAAGAGATAGATAATAAGGATATTAGTCTAGAAGATAATAGTAGCTATTATGTGCTAGACCTATATGGGTCCGACCCTTAGCCATTTAGCCACTTAGACCACATTAGCTAGAGAATCAAGTAAGTTAGAAGATACACCATCATATGTAGGGCCAACAAGTGAAAGCAAATTGTGGGTCCGAGCGTCTGGTCTGCATCTCAAGCTGCGTCCCATCAGAGGCCCCTTTGATCTCGCGTATCGTGACGCAAGGGACGAGCATGTGCAAGAAGAAGAAAAAATCCCGATATGCAGACAAGCTGACTCCTTTTCCCTTTTCTGACTCTCCCCTTTCTTTGTATTGATGTATTGATAGCAATGAATACCCTCTTGCCCCTCCCCAGCCGGGATCCCACAGCGCAGCCCACCGGCGTCCCCATATGACTTCACTTGGTTAATTAAAGCTGGGGCTAGCTAAATGAAGATTTGAACGACCAGGGGACCGCCCTTGTCGAAATCGCAAGGTGGCATCTGCAGACACAGCTTGGCTTCTTTCACCCCGAACCAAACAGAAAGACGACCGTTTGCAAAAATCCAATTAACCTGCTCGCGCGCGTGCATTGGGCCGCGCCGGCGAGGACACGACCAGCTTTGCGATAATTCCATCAGGACCACTACCTAATTACGACCTGCAACCTGTTTGCTTGACAACAAGGCCCTGACCAACCGATCGCGCCCCTCCTCCACGACAGCACGAGCTTTGCAATTCTCAACCGCCAGAGACGAAAGAGACACATACTGGTAGAACACACGTACTGCAGCGAATCGCGCGGGTCGAGACTGGCAAAACCAACAGCAACCATGGACCCAACCCTCCTCCTTCTCGCCTCCGCCGCCGTCCTGGTGCCGGTGCTCTACATGTACACAGTGAGCATCGTCCAGACGCGCTTCCCCACGCTGCAGAACAAGCGCATCTGCCTGCTCATCGCGCACCCCGACGACGAGGCCATGTTCTTTGCGCCCACCATCCTGGCCCTGACGCGCCCCGAGACGGGCAACCACGTCAAGATTCTGTGCCTCAGCTCCGGTACGTGTGCCTCGTGCCCGCGCATCACCCAATGCGCAAGCCGCTTGTCTGCGATAAACACTCTGCTAACATGTTTCGGCCAGGAAACGCGGAAGGACTCGGCGAAACGAGAAAGAAGGAGCTTGTCAAGAGCGGTATGACCCTTGGCCTCCGCGACGAGGAAGACGTGTTTGTCGTCGATAACCCGTTAGTAGAACCCCCTCCCCCCCCCTTCGTCCTGGCCCCCTTGCTCTCTCTCCCCCTCCCGACCCCAGTCACTAACTATTTTGGCCTGTCCAGCGCCGACTTTCCCGACTCCATGACCGCCACCTGGGACGAGTCCAAGATTGCCGGTCTCCTCATGAGCGCATTCGCCCCGGCCCTCGCCTCTCAGAAGAAGCAGCCCACCGAGCAGCCGCCCGCCGCTAACATCGACGTGCTCATCACCTTTGACGCCGGGGGCGTCTCCGCGCACCCCAACCACATCTCGCTGTACCACGGCGCCCGCCGCTTCATCGCCGCGCTGCTGCGCGGCCGCGGCGCCGGCTGGCCCGCACCCGTCGACCTCTACACGCTGCGCTCCGTGCACGTCTCCCGCAAGTACGCCTCGATCCTCGACGTCCTCCCAACGCTGGCCACCTGGGCGGCGACGGCGGCGAGGAGCCCCGACAAGGCGCACCCGCCTGCGCTCGTCTTTCTCAGTGGGCTGGTCGGTGAGGGCGCGTTGCCGACGGCATGGAGCGCCATGACGGCGGCGCACAAGAGCCAGATGGTTTGGTTCCGGTACCTGTACATTACGTTTAGTCGGTACATGCTGATCAACGACTTGCATTTGGAAAAGGTCAAGGCGTGATTTTGTATATCAACAGAGGAGGATCAAGTCGACGGATGCATACTACATATCCTGCATAGCAGCGGCGTGCCATGAGGGAATTGCGCGTTCAAGTCTGTATAATACGAGAACAATGAGATCAAAGAAGCACTGGGCCAAATTGGTATCGGCTACATTTAATACAAATATCAAGCATTTCTTTTACGTTACGATGGATACTGCGCAAGTTTATTCGCCAGCACGTAGAGGCAATGTTGACAGGGATAGGCAGAGACACGTATTATTAAATTTTGATTTGAAGCCAGAAATGCGATTCGATTTCGAGCAACAGCATGTCAATGCGATAGTCATCAATAGCTCGTCATAACATCATGGCCAACATGGCTTGTGCGTATTATCACCAACACCGTCAGCCTCAAGTTCGCTTCCTTAGCGTCCTCTTTTCCGTTGCGGTAGAGGCCGGCTCGCCAACTGCAGGCTGCTCCATCATTCGACTCATGAGCTGGGCTTTGCGCTTCTGCGCATCCGGATCGACATATTCTAGCTGCGTTGCAGGCGGCCGCCTTTCCTCCCCAAATTCGTGTTCCACGTCGGCTCCAATGGCTGATGCTGACCGTAGCGACTCGGGCGCCGGCCCGCTTCCACTACTGGCATTCGAGACGTTGCTGATTGCCCGCCCAAGGATTTGGCGTTTGCGCGGTCGGTGGCTCGGAGCTGTTCCTGCCGTAGCCAGATCCATGTCCGTGGCTGGTTGCGCCTTGGTTGTATCCAGTAGGCTTGTTAACTCGGAAGTAAGCCGTTGTCTCTCTGCAGCCCGAGCAGCCCGCCGTGCTTCGTTTAGCTCTTCCTGGTTCTTGCCATCATCGGAGCTGGTGTCGGGTCGGGGTGCTGGCGGGGCGGATGGCGCTCTATTCGCCGGCGGCTTTGCAATCTCGACATTGCCAATCGGATCTGACTTGTGCCGAGGGAGTTGCGCCCCGAGCGTCTTGGTTGGAGATGGTGACTTGTTCACCGATGCTGATGACAGCTCTGACAGTGGCGTGGCTTGTCGAGTTGGCTCTGGCTCTGAGACTGCTGTGACAAAGTCGGCAGACGTTGTGGATTCCTCATGCCGCGCGCTTCTCGTCTTGCTCGGAGGCTTCTTCGGGGTCTCTCTATCGAATGCTGTTGGGTCCATGCCAGCTCCTCCCGGTGGGCGCGATGTACTGGACTTCGCAATCATCTTCTGCGCTGCTGCACTCTGTTCTTCCCGAGGGTTCGTGCTCTGCCCATTGTTGGTTTTGTAGCGTGTCCTCAGCTGGGAAAAGATGAAGTCCTCATGCGGCACTTTGTATCCAGTGTTAATGCATTCCCATAGCCAGTCTGCGGACACAATCGGAACGCCCCATTCCACAGCATATCGCAATTTGTCTTTGCGTATAGACTCAAGCGAGCGACACACCAAAAGACTGGTGTCTTTTCGAAATTGCTCCTCAAATTTTGCACCCAATTGCTTTATACTTCGAGCAACCTGGTTGAGCTCGAGTCCGGTAAACGCTGAGCTGCAGATAGTCAAGGAGCTGAACCCAGGAATGGGGAACGAGGGGAATGGCCGTCCCAAGACATGGTCATCGGGGTGAAAGAAGTGCTTGTTTTGCAAGCACCTTTCAATGTAAAACTCCGTGACAATGTGCAGATTGTTATGCTGCGATTGTGGATGTGTATCAGGCTGTGAGTTTTGGGGCACTATCAGAAAGCGCCAGCAAGGGTCTGCTGTTTGCGAAGTGGCAGCCTCTTCAAGGGAGGCCACGATGGTACCGTCGAGGGATAGTATTGTTTGCTGCAAGACATCGGCCTGCTGGGAGCGGAAGCCGTGTATGAAGAATATGCAATTAGCAAAGATACCATCTGGCTGTACTGGAGCTAGCTTTTCTGGTACAACAGGCCTGGCTTCTCCGCGGCCTTCGTTGAACGAATATTCCTTTGAGTCCGAACGTCCCAGGATATTATCCCAAAGAATATCTCTCTGTGTATTGAGTTTCATGCTGGCAGTTTTGCGCAGCTTTCGAACGCCGTCTTCGGTTGTCGTCGAGTCGGACGATCTAGATCGCTTGCCAAAGGACTTCCCGCGCGGGGATTGTTTTACCCATGCATCCACACCTTGTTCTTCCGCTGGGAGTAGAGGGTCGAATTTGGCTTCGTCCAAGATCATGCCACGCTCGATACTCTGATCAAGCCAGGCCAGTGTCACAGTCCGAACGCCCCAGTTTCTAGCTGCCGTGAACTTTTTACCTTCCGGAGCGCTGACAATCAGATGCGTGCACTTTCTAGTTAAATCCCCGGCGTGTTTAGCACCGTTGGTGGTGATGCGCTCCGCGATCTGATCGCGCTGGTCGCCAAAGCCAGTTAAGCATAATAGTAGGGAGTCTTGTTCTGGGGTAGGTTGCCCTTCAACAGCCGGTTCCCGGCCGCATTTGTCTAGTGGCCGCAGTTTATATTTTTCTTCAAGTTCTCGTAAGTTTATATCGTCGTCGAACTTCCACAGCCGTGCAATCTCGTCGATCCATGCGGCGCCCATGGCCTTTATGTCGGGCCGTTCTCGAGCGACATGGCGGTACTTTGGCGTGTCATAGTCGCCAACGATGAGATGCGTGACATCTTGCGTAAGGTCATAGCTATGCACGCCTCCGAGTTCGGCAACCTTTTGGTCTATTTCACTCTAGAAAACCGTTAGTGCAGGTGATGATAAAGGCGACGCAGGAAGCCATACCCGCTGCTCGGTCGAAATACTGGTGCAGCAAACAATGATGCCACGCAACGGTTTGGTCGGATCTATGGAGTAATTTTCATCGGTAGAGTGGTTCGGAGACATGCTGCGGAGCTGACCAAGCTGATTATCGGCACCGCTTGAGATCCTCAAGAGTTGACAAAGTCATATGCGACCGCGCGAGCTGGTGGACGCGTTTTGGACATGCGCCCCCACAACGGTATTTGAACCAGGAGGCCCCCACAGGAGTCTTTGTTGACAGCATTTCGAATATGCAAACTAAACCCCATCAGATAACTATGAGGCAGGATATACCTCGCGTTCCGACATACAGTGCTTACCGAAACATAAGTGCATATACAACAAAAGCGTTGCCGATAGCTGAGGCGGGTCATGTCCGCGAGCTTCAGGCTCGGTAACCGCCTACCTAGGGAGACTGTTGACGATGAGCACGTTACCTAAACAATACCTACACATCTATGTCAGGTTCTCTCACGATAGATTAAATTAGATGACGCCCCGACGTTCTACGCAGACACCAAGATGGTGCTTGCTCGATTACATAGGCAAGTACTACCCTCATATTGCTTATATGACAAGGGTACTCCATTCTCCAAATGGTGAAGTGCTACGGCCTAGGTACCCCACATGCCCCTCCAACATCTTCCACCAGCGGCTCGCCCAGATTTGCCCAAAACCACCAAACCATAAAACTTGTGACATCCGTCTCTTTGCTTCTTTCGACGCGGCAAGCTCCCGGGCGGCGTTCTTGTCTGCGCTCGTTATATCTTTGCCCCCCAAAGGCATCTGCTGCACAGCCGCTCCGCCTCAACTCGTGCTGTACCAACCGGTCTTTCTGTGCTCCCTCGTGCGCGGCGAACGACACGAAGCTACGGGCTCACGCTGCTGTGGTCCCAACTCGCCCGGCCGACTTTAACTATCCGCCGATCCCGAACTGATACAAATATCCGGTGCCGGTTTTGCTGTCACCACAATGGCTCCCACTGCTACGCAGCTCCGGGGCATGGTGAGCCAGTTCACGGCCTTTACAGGAACGAGTGAGAAAACCGCCACCAAAGTATGCTCTAGCCCAAACAAACAGTGATGCTGTCCTCATTCGATGCGCCTTTCGACCCGAGCCCTCATTTCTTGTTCTGATCGCCGGGTCGCAAGCGCTGCTGATGCTCGCCACCTGAGCCGCCCGTCATCTAAACAGTGTACCATGGCGACCGAAGAAGTGTGACACGATGCTAACTAGAGCCTTTCCAGTTTATCAAAGCCTCCAATTATAGAGTCAACGAAGCCATAGATGAGTAAGTTCTGTCCCTTTACACTGCTGGCCAACCCTCCATTCGTTGGATGTTGCAAGTGCCAGGTCGGTCATCTTATCTTAGCCGACCCCATCGTATTACATACCCAAGTCACGTCCGACAAACAACACGACAGCCTCGATGCAAATCACGTCCGTGCCGCGCCTTTGCCACTACATAGGCCAGTCTGTTTGCAGGTGCATGGATCGGGCATGGACGTTGCAATCGCGCTGGAGCACTGCTGAGCACGCTCGACAACCCTGGACCAATGCCAGCGGGCCATTGGTGGAGTGTTACCAGACATCTATCCAAGTACGGCCGAGTACCGCCCGACGGGTTGAAACAGGTCCGAAATGTCACGACATTTGCGTGATGCCGGCCCGGCTTTTCTGCTGGTCCGGCCTTTTGCCCATCGCTACATCAATATCCCGCTCTTCTCAACACCTTACATACTCCCAATGCCAACACCTCCACTGGTCATCACTACCTCTCCACCCCGGTTCTAAACCTACCCGAACATCGAGACAGCGCTTTGCCAGCTGTAGTTTGGCACAATGCGGTTAAAAGGAGTGCGACATCAAATCCACTGCAAATTCCAGTCACTGCTGCCGTCCGGCCGTAAATGGGATTCCGGCAGCTCCGATGACCTCGCATCTCATAAGGACTCATGGTACATGCGCCTCGTACACCGGTCGTGACATACTGGCATCTTAAATTGCATCCGAGTGGACGCAGCATCACGCAAGAATTTCTCGATAGCCGGCAGAGCATCTACTTACATCTGAAACAGGTACTTCCGTAGCCAGGGTCTCTCAAACCAGGGCGCAGGTCTCGATTCCGAATTGGATTCCTTATTCGACAGTTTACGAGGTGAGTAGCCCCGGCCGGACTGTCCCTGCATTCTGCTCACAACTGTTAGATGACAATAATGATACCAAGGATCGCCTCGAACTGACTTCTACTATGAATTATCTTACCACCGATCTCAAGGTCAACATAGAAAATGCCGAGCTTTTTGTAGTTTTGGAATTGCTACAGGCCCCCAGTATCGGCGAGATTTCGCGCAAGGGTTATGTCGAAGGATGGAAGGATAGCGAGTAAGTCTCATCACATTATATTTCTCTTCTGTGCTGACATCTATAGCGTGAACGCCTCTCACAAGGATCACGCCAAGCATGTCCGCAAACTCGTCAAGACATTACCAACAGATGCTGCTCTATTCAAGAGGGTGTACAAGCACACATTTGTCGCGGGCCGTGAGAAGGAACAAAAATCCCTGAGTCTTGAAAACGCGCTCGTCTACTGGGACATGCTGTTTGCTCCTCCTGGTATGCAGTGGAAGAATGAGCACCGCGACTGGCTGCCGCTCTGGAAGAAATATCTGAATGAGAAGTGGCACCACTCCGTCAATAGAGACATGTGGAACATGACGCTCGAGTTTGCTTTCAAGAGCATGGAGGACGACTCTCTGTCCTTCTGGGACGAGAACGGCGCCTGGCCGGGCGCCATTGACGATTTTGTTGCGTGGTGCAAGGCCAGCGGCATGAGCAAGTCTGAGCAGATGGAGGTTGATGACGAATAGAAACCGCCCCCCCCGCTCCGAAACCAGAACTTACCACCAGTGGTAGCCAAAAAGCGGCGCCGTAGAAAGCGGTCCAGGCGCTGAGCTGAACCGACTCGTGTCAGCAACAGTTGTATCCAAATCGGCGGCTGAACATGATGCGCTCCTATCAAGAAGACCAACGGTGATTGCACGGCGGTCAGCATGGAGAGCAGTGTGGAGAGAATCAACAGGGAGAGCGCAAACAAGCATGATACGTACGTATTTTACACAAAACAGCGGCACGAATGATTTGGCATTACATGGACTTGGAAGCTGCACTCTGACTGAGGCTGCTGTCCTAAAAGGCAATTAGGCCAACGAGCTTATGACTAGATAGTTGGAACTACAATGCCACAGTCCATTACCTTAACAGCTAGCCCATTTCACAGGGTTATAAAGAAACGGTGCTGCAAGTGAATATCAAATAATGTTTATAGAATGCTGCTATCCGTAGATTCCCAGTGTATGGTGTATTGTACAATGGTTGCCAGAGTATGGATCTATAGCCATATCTGCTTGGCCCCCGAGGTTTCGAGTTTATATTGTACACGTCCAGGCTCGTCCCGTCGAGATCGTTGTCCGCCGGCGTCTGAAGGCTGCGTGGCGCGCGCGCCCGAGACGGCTATTTTTCATCGTTTGTTGTGCGAATGGAACCCAAGTCATGGAACCCAAGTCATCCGCGGGCTACTATGCCACCCCTTTCTGTCATAGCATGCGTTGATGCCCACCACGTAGTCGCCTACGCCTCACCGGCCTCTGCCCGCCAATTGGGCGCCCCGAAGCGCGACAGGGTCTCGAGCTTGCCGTCGCCGAGCTTGACGTGGGCGGCGCGGATCATGCGTGGCTCGAGGCGCATGAAGTCGCGCACTTCGTTGTGAAGCTTGGCGGAGGCGTCGTAGCGCACGACAAAGTAGTGGCCGTGGTGGTGCTTCATTTGGCGCACCGACACGGGCTTCGGTAGGGAGAAGACGCCCCAGTTGGCGAGGCCGCGGATGACGCCGCCGTTGCGAAGGATGGTGGAGCCGACCGTTTTGGCGATTCTGGAAAAAAAAAATTTCTCGGGTTAGTTTTCTGTTTTCGGAAAACGGGGATTGTCGGCTGCGGGATCGAGGGCCGTGGTTATCGGATTCGAGGTTTCAAGGTATGGACGTACTCTTTGACATCGGTCACATTACCGGGTCGTACCTAAAGATAATTGGTCAGAACCGAGACAGAAGCGAGAAGTCGAGCCGCTACCTACTACTGCTATTAATTCGTAGAGCATTTTGGCGACCGTGTGTGCTGGATCAGTCGCTGCATGTATGTAGATGTTTCCGAAGGGTAGGAGGCTTGGGACCAGAAAAATAGTTGGGCGTGGGGTTACCCCGTAGATTAGCCGGCGCAACCACAGCACGCGACATCTTGACGTGCATAATGAACTATACGCTGGAAATGTTGCGATTCATTGTAGATGTTTTTTTTTTGTATCAGTTAGGTTGGCTTGTATCCAGGCGTTGCATACACAAAACCGGAAAGAAGTGGGCGTTGACATTCACCTTGTTCCGTCCATAATCTATGACTATCCTACAACGCCATGCATTTAATGTACAATGCAACTATTTTACAGCTGTTCTTTTGACAATGCTTGCCAGACTCGCCAGGGCAGTCTCCAACCCGCCGGCTTTACGGCGAATGGATCGAAATTGGCCTGTTCTAGCCTTTCCAGGAAGTACGTGGCTGGCGCCGCTTCCAGCAGCACGCGGAATCCACGATGCAGGTCCCTCGCCCTGTCACTCTCCCCTTCGGCCTCGTACAGGTGCACGCCCTCCCCCTCGTGTTCAAATTCGTGGCCTGCGTCCTCGCCGGCTCGCAGCCGCTTCAGCATTTCTTGCGCCGTGATGAGGTGGTCGTTGGCGCGCGTGGCGACTTTGAATACGGCATCCTGTAGCCCTGGTGCATCGGGCCCCTGGCGAAAGACTTCCTCCTCCTTGACACCTTCCTCGGCCATGATGTCGAGCGGCAGCAGCAGCGAGGGGTCCCGTGTGGGCGGAACGTCGCCGCTCGGCGTCTTGATGGGCGCAGGGGGGGCAGCTAGTAGTGGTACGCCGCGCAGGACGGCGACGATGCCGCAGGCTTTGCCAATGTGGCTGGCTAAATGGTCCAGGTCCATGGACCGCAGGCCCAAACTCGCCAGGGTCGCATACATCATGGTAGAGTAGGTGTTCTCGGCATAGTCCTCTAGTGTGGCGAGGCTCGCAAACGGTCGGTTATCCATGTGCTTCTCGCGTGTGCGGATGAGGCGTGAAATCCAGAACTTGATCGACTTCTTGCTCGAGGCGTCGGCAAATTGGTCCATGAACAGCAGCGCCTGATACAGCAAGATGCAGATGGGCTCGCGCGGCGGTTGCCCGGCAAAGGTCTTGTCGATGGACTCTTGCCAAAACTTTATGCGCATCAGGCCAATGGTCGGGTTGGACACAATGTCGGGGAGCCGGACGAGCTCGAGATTGAGCGCACGCAGGGCCGTGTACATGTCCTGCGCCGGTTGTGCGAATCGCCGGATGAGGTGCGCATCGTAGTCGCCTTTTCTGTTTCGTAGGTATCAGCAATGGAGTACCGCCAATGGAGCGCACGAGGCAGCAAAGCGTGGCCTACTCTAATTCCGTTGCGCAGTACTTGCGGGCGCCGGCAATGTCTGCCTTTGTAATGTAGGTCCGGCGCGCAGCCGGGCTGCAGGCGAGGCGCCGTAGGCCGTTACATAAGGTGCGTGGTCTATTCATATAGACACCCGGGCTGCGAGACGGGTTTATGGATGTCGTCGCGGATGATGCTGGCCAATCGTCAACATGGCATTTCCAAGAAATCGAGATGCGCCACCGGAGCTCAAAATATTTTGTCCAGCGATCCGAGTTAGGTAGCTCCGCCCCGCTAAAGTGTCGGCCGCAAGCCACTGTGACGCGGTTACCTGACTGAGGCTGAAAGCGCCGCCAAGTCGCGCCAGGCACTTTACCCGTCGCGTCTCCCAGCGAAGACTCGTTTCTACGAAACTTGCAATACACATCCTAAGGTGCAGAGCCCAATGTGTTTGACGACGCCATGGACTTTGCCAACTCACAGGAACCCCCGAACAAGAAGCGGCGGTTCTTTACTGACTCGGATGAGCTTTCAGATCCGATACTGGATCCGAACGCCAATTCGAGAGTCTCGACAGAAAACGACAGCGACGCCACACCCTCCGAGAATGCCATCTCGTCAATTGCTAGTCATGACCCCGCCAGCTCGTCTGGCGAAGGTGCTGTGTCGTTCGATATTGATACGTTCGAAGCCTTTGTTGGCGAGAAGGTGACGGCAGACATTGTCGGCGTCCTCCGTGAACAAAGCAATAACAACATGGAACGTGCTGTCAACATGTACTTAGATGGCGCGTACAAAAAGTTTCTGAAGCCATTGACTATCAAGAGCTCGCCCTTACGAACGCCGAATGCAGCTGAACCGAGCAGAACGCCGGCACCGGCACCGCGTAGTATGCCGACTGCACGCTACATTGGCGCCTTTGGTGTCGAAGGCTGGGCGACCCGCAGCGGCGCAAACATCCTGAAGCACGGCGACACTGTGAAAATAGAACGACAAAAGATTCGACCTCCTGCACCCCCGAAAACCAAGGCAAAGCTCGGCGTACCGGCAACCCCAGTACGGAACACTACGGCTGCATCGCGACGAATCGACGTAATTGTGCGCTTCACGAACGATAGTGGTATGGAGATTGGTCGGCTCGCGAAAGATACGGCAAACTGGGTCTCGACACTTATCGATCAGAAAATCTGCAAGTTTGACGGAACCGTTGTTTATGCGCCAGATCGGTTACGGACAAACGACACGATATTTCTTCAACTCAAATGCTCCCTCCTCAACTCTGCCTTCTACAATCGCAGCTTCCAACTTGCCGACGACCGTCCCCAGGCG
This sequence comes from Beauveria scarabaeidicola, assembly GCA_037289395.1. Classification (NCBI taxonomy): domain Eukaryota; kingdom Fungi; phylum Ascomycota; class Sordariomycetes; order Hypocreales; family Cordycipitaceae; genus Beauveria; species Beauveria scarabaeidicola. The sequence continues at coordinate 14,795 of JAEIJG010000720.1, forward strand.
TTTTTCGAACAAGCCGAAACCACTGACGAAAAGAATCTGCGTCTGCGGCAAGTCGCACTCGTAAGACTATTTCAGGAGATTGGTCTGCAGCCGACTGTTGCCAACGCGGCCGCTAACGACGGTCGCCAAGGCCTGTTAAAAGCGGCAGAGATGGACGAAGAAAAGCAAGCGGACCAGAAAAAGCTTGGTGCGGCCAAGGACTCAGATTCGCCGGCATCAGACGATGCTGAAGAGGGCAAAGAACTCGAGCAAGATCAGCTTGACGCCCTATACAAAAAAGCGCAGTCGTTCGACTTTAGTACGCCGGAAGAAGATCCAGCTGATACTTTTGCCATGACACTGCGCCCCTATCAGAAACAATCCCTGCATTGGATGATAGCCAAAGAAAAGGATGCGCGAAGCAACAGAGAGCCATCTATGCACCCGCTCTGGGAAGAATACGTCTGGCCTGTTAAGGATCATGATGACAAGGCCTTGCCCGTGGTTAACGACGTGACGAGTTTCTATGTCAACCCATATTCTGGTGACTTGTCACTTGAATTTCCTGTACAGGAGCAACACTGCTTGGGCGGTGTCCTCGCTGACGAAATGGGTCTCGGCAAAACAATTCAGATGCTTAGTCTCGTGCATTCCCACAGGTCAGAGTTTGCTCGCCAAGCCCGTGCTGCTAATGGCGGCATCGCAACGGTGAATCAACTTCAGCGCCTTAGTTCTTCTTCCTCGATCATGGTTGACGCCCCGTGCACCACACTGGTTGTGGCGCCAATGTCCTTGTTGTCACAGTGGCAGAGTGAAGCTGAAAAGGCTTCAAAAGAAGGCACCATGAAGATCGAGCTCTATTATGGAAATGAAAAGACGAATAACCTGCAAGCGCTTTGTAGCAGCTCTAACGCATCAATGGCACCCGACGTGGTCATCACGAGCTACGGAGTCATCCTTTCTGAATTCAGCGCCATCGCCGCAAAGAATGGCGACAAGGCCTTCCATAATGGTATCTTTTCTCTCAACTTCTTCCGCATCATACTAGACGAAGCGCACCACATCAAGAACCGGTCGTCAAAAACAGCCAGGGCGTGTTATGAGATTTCCGCGACGCATCGTTGGGTGCTGACTGGCACCCCCATCGTGAATAAGTTGGAGGACTTGTTCAGTCTGGTACGGTTCCTCGGTGTCGAGCCATGGAACAACTTTTCATTTTGGAAAACGTTCATCACTGTGCCATTCGAGTCTGGCGATTTCGTTCGGGCGCTCAATGTCGTGCAGACGGTGCTGGAGCCGCTGGTGATGCGCCGCACGAAAGATATGAAGACGCCAGACGGGCAACCATTGGTACCACTGCCGCCTAAGCAGGTTGATGTTGTGGAAGTTGAGCTCTCCAAGACAGAGAGAGACGTCTACGACTACATTTATAACCAAGCGAAACGAACATTCAACAAAAATATGGAAGCTGGAACTGTGATGAAGGCTTTCACGACCATTTTTGCGCAGATCCTACGCCTACGGCAATCTTGCTGCCATCCGATTCTTGTACGAAACAAAGACATTGTGGCGGACGAGGAAGAAGCCGGCGCAGCAGCAGACGCCAACACTGGGTTTGCCGATGACATGGATCTGGAAAATTTGATTCAGCACTTTACGGCCGACATAGAGGAGGCTTACAAGGACAATCAAGCATACGGTGTCAATGCACTGAGCGAAATCCGCGACGAGTCGGAGAAGGAATGCCCTTTTTGCTTTGAAGAGCCCATGAACGACCAGACAGTCACGGGCTGCTGGCACTCTGCGTGCAAAAAGTGTCTTTTGGACTTTATGAAGCACGAGACGGATCGCGGCGTGGTCCCAAAGTGCTTCAGCTGCCGTGCGCCGCTCAACGTCCGGGACCTTTTTGAAGTTGTCAGACACGATGACGAGGTAGACGCGTCCACGGGCAAGCCACGCATCAGTCTCCAGCGCCTCGGTATGTCGTCGTCGTCCTCCAAGGTGGCTGCCCTCGTCAGCCAACTACGCGCCGTGCGCAAAGACCGCCCAAATATGAAATCAGTCGTCTTTTCCCAGTTTACCTCGTTCCTCAGTCTGATTGAGCCGGCCCTCACACGCGCCAATATTGCATTCCTGCGTCTCGATGGCAGCATGGCGCAAAAGGCACGCGCGGCGGTCCTCAACCAGTTTACCGATAAGCAAGGCTTCATGGTTCTGCTCATCAGCCTGCGGGCCGGCGGCGTCGGGCTCAACCTGACGAGCGCAGGACGCGTCTTCATGATGGACCCCTGGTGGAGCTTCGCGGTCGAAGCGCAAGCCATTGATCGCGTGCACCGCCTGGGGCAGGAGGACGAGGTGCAGGTCAAGCGTTTTATTGTCAAGGAGAGCGTAGAGGAGCGAATGCTCAAGATTCAGGAGCGCAAAAAGTTTATTGCGACGTCGCTGGGCATGATGAGCGACGAGGAGAAGAGGGTGCAGCGCATCGAGGACATGAAAGAGCTGCTTAGTTGAAAAAGGCTGCAAGTATATTTTGGTTTGCATGGGAGAGGCGTCTGGCATCTTGCGGCGTATTTATTTGGTAGTCATGACGGAGTTTAGACGATGTATAATATCGAGTATATAATATGATGGCACTTTTGCTACCAGTCCCTTTTGCGCATGAGCGAATTTGGCGTACATGACGGCACGACTCCCAATTGAGTTCAAACTTGCTGCAGAATTTGTCCTTTATTTCTATTTCTTTCATCTCTATTTCTTTTGTCTTGTATCCTCTCTCTAGGCATTTACAGGACAACCTCGGTAGTGGTTGCCTTTTCGCGGTCATCGCCGAAAATGTTGACGTTCCAGCTCGGGTTATACGTGTAGGGAATGTTGAAGCGGTGCTCGTCCTTGCCAATCTTGTTGAGGCGGTCAATGTCCTCCTGATCAAGGTCGATTTCCTGAAAATTCTCGCGGATGCGGGCGGGCGTGACCGATTTGGGGATGACGGTGTGGCCGCCGACCTGGGCCCAGGCGAGCAGGACGTGGGCGGGGGTGACGGTGCGGCCCTTGGCGGCGGTGAGGCGGTCGGCGACGGCCTTGACCTCGTCGTGGGCGATGAGAAGCGGCGCGCCAATGGTGTTGTTGCCAAAGGCGGAGTAGGCGGTCAGGACGATGTGCTTGTCGGCGCAGTACTTGACGAGGGCTTGGTCGAGGAGGCGCGGGTGACGCTCGACTTGGTTGACGGAGGGGGTGACGCCGGTGGCCTTGATGACGGTCTCGAGCTAAAGGGGGGGTGGGGGGGGTTGGGGGGTTTGTTAGCAAAGGGGTGAGGGTTGCGCATCGCTGGGGGAATGAAGAAGAGGAGGAGGGGAGGCCGTACGTAGTTAATGGTAAAGTTGGAGACACCGACGGCGCGGGTCTTGCTCTTGGGAAGCTCGGTCACGGCTACATCTGTCAGCAAAACATGTTACAAGAGCAGATGGTCGGTAGTGTTGTTACCCTTCCAGGTCTGTGTGATGGAGGTTTTCTTGTCCAGCTGAAGGGCACCGCTGGCGTCCTTGGGGAAGAGCCCGGAGCCGTGGGCAAAGGCGACGGGCCAGTGAATGAGGTAAAGCTAACGACCTTGTCAGCATCTTTTGAAAATTCCAACTCGCCCGCCTGAAGTGAGCGCGTCCCTCGCGTTGTCCAAACTAGAACCGCGAAATCAGGTTGACATACATCGAGGTACTCGAGGCCAAGCTCCTGCAGGGTGTCGTCGAGGGCGGCGGCCACGTTTTCGGGCTGGTGGCTGTTATTCCACAGCTTGGAGGTGATGAAGATGTCGTCGCGCTTGAGGCCGGGGACGTCGGCCAGCGCGCGCTTGATGCCCTCGCCGACCTCGCGCTGGTTGGCGTAGACCTTGGCCAGGTCGAGGTGGCGGTAGCCGGCCTTGAGGGCCTCGTAGACGCCGGCGCCGACCTCGCCGGGGGGGGCCTGCCAAGTGCCGTAGCCGAGGCCGGGCATCTTGGCGCCGGTGTTGAGGGTGACGGTGCGGCCGGAAGACATGGTTCTTGGTAACGGGTGTCGGGGAGTTGTTGAGATATGGGGGGGGGAGGGGTAATATATTTTAGAGAGACAATGGAGCGGGCAGCAGTGTGGGAAGATGGGGGGATTCGCGAGGCTTTTTAAACTTGTTCAAGCACCTTCTGATTGTTGGTACATAGGCTAACATAGCTACTAAACTATGGTGGGGGAGGGGCAAGGAATGACGACACGGGGGTACCATTGTACGACAGGAACAGGTCAACCAAATGCATAGGGCAATTGCACAAGGCCAATTGCATAGGGCAATTGTATAGGCTAATGCATGTCCCCAGTTTATGGGCGATTCTGATTGCTGCATTAATAAGGTCCGGACGGGGTTTGATCCGCAGTGGCTTCTGTGTGCCATTGTGCTCTTGCTTGTCTTGTTCTGTGGTCTCAGAAGCCGAGATTCCGTTAGCAGACGGTTAGTGTCTTGTGATTGGCGCGGGTAGGGTAGGGTAGCCATCTGTCAGGGTTCTTGTGCGCCACATTATACAGTACATAGGTAGTGTGAGTTTGGAATTTATATGTATGTACTCGCCTACGGTACGGATTGAGCAACATGTACTGCCAATTGTAAAGAGGATATCCAAGAGTTGTGCCTTCCTCTTTGCTGTTCTTCCAAGTAAAAATTCAGGTTTATCTGTTAGTTCCAACGTCAAGAATGGTAACAACCAGCTTTGAAAGTAAAACATTTTCATATTCTTAGCCATGCTATGACTATTAAATCTCAATGCATAGAAATATAGTACATGGACAATCCGTCTCTGTTCCCCCGCCTATAAGCCTTTGCTTTGTTCCACAACGGTATCGTGGGGGTGACAAACACAGCTTGGCAGAGAACCAACTGAAAAAATCCACAAGCCCACTCAACTTGCCCAAATCAACTCCATTCCTAACGCCGAAAAGCGTCTAGCACAGGCGGGTTTTGACTACTTTGAGTCACCCCGAACCTTGCGCTCATGCAGAATGGCAGGGCGGCTTTCTCTCCATTGTGTTGGGACGATTTAGCTTTATAAACTTGTCGATCCGATGCTCATCGCCTCATCACACCTTGCATACGAGAAGAAATTCGACTGTGAGACGCCCGCTAATCACCGGGGTGAAAGTCGAGGAAACTTGGTATATTCTCCGAAAGGAGCATGCCCGCCGAGGCGTCCTGACAGACTCTCTCTGGCCGTGGCATTCAAAATTCAAACTGGTGAAAAGAAAAAAAAAAAAGCAAAGGTGTCGCGAATAATCAAAGCATGGAAAGCCGTGATAAAGGAGGCTCCCAGAGAGCGAATTCCGCACAAAACGTATACTACACGAAGTAGAAGAAAAAAATCTTGTACACAAGAAGTGAAGAGGCTAAAGCTTAGCATCACCAAGCTCGCTGTCGCAAGTTCCCCATTCGTCGTCATTCATAAGTTGGCCCTTTGTGAGCCATGTGTCGGCCCCCC
>JAEIJG010000721.1:0-20244 GCA_037289395.1 Beauveria scarabaeidicola
ATATTTAGATCTTTTACTTTATTCTTTATTATATAGTTTAATAACTCTACTTAGTTAGATTTAAATATAATAAGTATAATATAAGTTATAACTAGTATCCTATACTTAGAGAGCTATACCTAGTATAGCTAAAGTTAAGTGCTATACTACGTAACCTTTTATATGCCTATAAACACTTGATTAATTAAGAAGCTCTTTTCCACCTTTATTATCTGATTAGGATACTTATAATCCCAACAAGCACCTACAACGCTGTGACTCACTGAGCACAGCGCTGCAGGCTGCTAATTAGCGCTGTTAATTGCCTGTAATAAGCTGGCAGCTGGCAGAGGTATAGGGTAGGCTGCTACCCTGTACTAAAATATTTTTACGCACTGCAAATTAGTGCGCAGCGCTCGCGTAAGCCCGCGCGTAACGCCTATAACGCTATGACTTATTAAGTATAGCGCTGCCGACTGCTAATTAAGCACTATTAATTGCCCGTAACGGCCTAATAGCCCACAGAGGTATAGGGTAGGCTACTACCCTATACTAACTAGTATAATACTACCCTATATTAATATAAATAGGTTAGTCCCTTAGCTAATTAAAGGGAGTATTAAAAGTAGGTTATCTATAAGAACTCTATATAAGCTACTAAGTTTAGTAGCGTTATTAAAGACCTCTATAGAGCTACTAAAGGCACTAAGGGGGCGCTAAAACTATAATAAGACCACTAAACCCACTAAGGGGCTATTATAGCCCTTATAAGGCTACTAGGGCTACTAAAATAGCTAAAACTATACTAAGGCTATACTAAAACTTAAGAGGTAACTATATTAGCTAATATCCTATATATAGTAAGATATAAGAGGAGGATTCTAGATTTAATAGAGTTTTTTCTAAGTATTACTTTTATCTCTTTTTCTCTATAAATAACTATAATTCTTCCTAGATAGAAGATAGAATAATAAGGTTAATAATATAGTCTTTTATTAATTACTTCTCTATATTACTCTCTTCTATCTAAATCTATCTCTACTTATAATCTTACTTCTATATACTTACTTGTAATTATAATAATTAGACTACTAAATAAGTAAGTACTAAGTAATATATATATTATATATAGATAAGATAAAATTATAAGTAGACTAGTTTATATAAAGTATATTATTATTATTAATATTATATTATTTTATTATTAATAGTAACTATATTTTAATTTTATATAAGCCTTTATAATAATAATATATAGTAGGTAATTTATATTTAAGGTACTTATTATAAGATATAAAAATAATAATATATATATATAAAGGTATATAGATAAGATACTTAAAGGTATTATAGGTATATATTATTATAATAATATCTTTATTAGTTTAAATACCTTTAAGAAATATATATAATATATCTAAGAGGTATTTAATAGGCTTATAATATATAATATATTTATTAGTCTAAGTAAATTATTTATTATATATAACTTAGTCTTAGTACCTTAGTATATAGTTAATATATTAGGACTAAGTACTATATAAGATAAACTATAAGCTATTAATAAGCTAGTATTCTCTACTATATTAAAGTAGCTAGAGATCTTACTAGGATTTATAGGGGCCTTCTAATATAATATCTTAAGATATACTATAATAGCTAAACTACTCTAGATCTAAAAGATATAGCTATAATATATAGCTAGGGCTAGAAAGGTAGTAAAGGCTAGTATAAATAAGGACACTAAGAAGGACCTAAAGACTAATATAAGGGCTAGGCGATAAATAATATAAGAGGCTATAATATAGAAGGCGTAGATAAATTGCGTTATACTAGCACTACCTACTAGGGCAGAGCTTAATAGCTTTATATAGCTAAAGGAGGTACTTATATAGTATTATACCCTTATATACTTTATAGTATATTAGTAGTTATTTTTTAATATTAATATATTAAAAGTAGGTATTAAAGTAATAATATACTATATAAAAGAAAAAGTATTAGAAAAAATCTTATAAGATAATAAGGTAATAATATACTTACTATATAATAATATATAACTAGTAATATTTTTATCTTATATACTATTAGATAAAGAAAAATATTACTAGGCTATAAAAATAAAAGTCTATAGCTATATTTAGGCTCTAAGGAAATTATAATATTAGATAAGTACTATAGATAAGCTATTAGTTATTTACTTTATTAATTATAATTTAATTATACTCCTAGATAAATAGATTAATATTATAAATTTAATAAGTAGGTAAGTAGTTAATAAGAAAATTATTAGAGCTATAAAGTATACTAGTAATATAGAAGTCTAGGTTATATACTATAAAGGCGTAGACTATATAGTACTAGATATATTAAGTTATTTACTTATAATACTACTATATATAGACCTAAGAGTACTAGGTTAGTTAGAGGGTATATTAGATAACTAACTAGAGCTCTAGGTACCTAGTCTAGTGCTAATATACTATATAGAGGGAGAACTAGGAACCCTATTCCTATTATAGTAGCTAGTAGTGATCCTATAGCTACACGCTAGTATAATTAGTATTAGCCTAGAATTTAGAGTATATATATATAAGGGCTATATATAAGACTTTATTTAGTAATATATCTAGACTATAGTAGTAGATAATAAGGTACTAGTAGAGGCTAATTAAGTAAAACTTTTATTTATAATAAAGGACTAGCTCCTCTAGAAGATAATACTAGGCGTGTTATAGAAGCTATATATACTAATAAGCGCTATATAGGATATCTTTAAAGCTATATATAATAGAAACTATATAGGATATAAGAAGCTAGTACCTATCCTAGTATAATATTATATATACTAAGGATATAGCTACTTTAAGGTATTCTTATAGATATATATAAAATACTAGTAGTATTATAAGCACTACTATATATTATATAAGAACCTATAGCCTCTACTACTAGTACCTATACTATTTTATTATATATTAATTAATTTTATTTTAGCTCTACTACTCTTTATATAAGGATATATATTACTACTTATAATAGTATATAAGTTTAGTAAGATAATAGTAATAGCGCTAATTAAAAACTCTACTAATATAAATAAGGTTATATATATTCTACTTAATATATTATTTAACCTAAGATAAGATATCCTTAAAATTATACTCTTAGATAAGGACTTAAAGTTTATAATAATCTTATAATAATATATCTAGAAATAGTTAGGTATAAAGTTAATCTATATAATAATATATTACTTATAGATAGATAACTAGATAGAGTATATAATCTAGACTATCTTATTAGCTATTAGGATCTATATTACTAGTATAGATATATTAGTAGACTAGGAGTTAGTTATATTATGCCTTATATTCTAGATTAATAATATACTATTAGTATCTATAGGATACTTACTATATAAGGTGGTTAGGGGCTATAAGCTTATAGATATCTTAGACTATATACTAAGCGTTATACTAGTAAAACTAAACTATAAAGTAGTATAGATTTTAGTATATAATATACTTATAATAATAGTAGTAATAATAAAGAGTTATTATAATAGATAATATATTATATATTTCTTTAAAGTAGGCGATATAATATATCTAAGGCTATATAAAAGCTATACTATAGTAGATAGTATAGGCTATAAGTTTAGACTCTAATATATAAGACTATTCTTTATTATAGAATATATTAGACACTTAGTGTATTACCTAGCCTTACTAGTAGATTCTTATATCTAGCTAGTTATATTAGTTAATTACCTAGAGCTAGCCTATATAATAGCTAATAAAGCCTACTAAGTACTAATAAATAGTATTATATATATAAATAAAGAAATATTAGATCTTATATTAATTATAATAATACTACTATTATATATAATAGAATAGGAGGTAGTTTATATTATAGATAAGAAAATAGAGGATAATATATAATTTTTCTAGGTATAATATAAGGACTTAGATAAATCTTATAACACCTAGTTATTAGTAAAAGAGCTAGGGAAATATATTATATTAGTACTAGAGTATTAGGCCCTAAATAAATACTATTTACTACTAGTATAGCTAGCCTAATAACACTAATAAGAGGTAGCGCTTACTTACTAATTTTAGAAGTAATATATATTTATCACCTATAGGTATTCTTATAGTAATATTACTTAACTCTATTTATTATCTATATAAATTATTACTAGATAGAGGTAGGAGAGGGCCCTAAGAAGCCCCTAGTAGCCCTAAGTATAGTAGGGATTAAGTAGAGGGTTATTATAATAGGTATTATAGTATAAATAGCATAGTAATAACCCTAGGCGTAGGTATAAATAGCTAGCCTATTAGTATAATATAAGTAGCTTATTATATAATAGTTAAAGCTAATAACTAAGCTCCTTAAGGAACCCCCTAAGATACCTATTAACTTAGTGCTTATATTAGGTATATAAGTAATACTATAAGCTATAAAAGTAAACTAAGAAAGGCTCCTAATAGTAATCTAACTAGACTAGTACCTTTAGGGATATATAGCGCTTTATATAGTAAAGAATATAAACGTAGGTAATATACTATTCTTAAAAGCTAGAGCTACTATCTTATATTACATATTAGTAGTAATAATCTATATAGTAAGGATAGTAGTAAGCCTTAAATAATATAATAAGGTAAGCTAAGAGGAATAAGGGCTATATAACTAACTATATATATTCTATAATAAGTTCTAGGTAATAATAAAAGTTAAGGAAGTAGTATAAGTAGTTATAGAATAAGCTAAGGAGGTATTAAGGTATTAACTTAAGAATATAAAGCTATATAAAGCTAATAAAGAAAATATAATACTACTAAAGAAGAAGCTATTAACTATATAGACTAGGAGTAGTATAGAACCTATAAGTATTAAATTATTAATATATAATATACCTATTAGCCTTATAAGACTAGTATTATTCTTATAGTTAAAATAGCTTTTACTATAACTTATATATTTACTAGTAGGTAAGGAGATATAGCTATAGTAATAGGCACTAGCTAAGGAGATAAAATTAATTACTATAGGTCTTTAACTAATAATACTAGAAGATAGACTTTTTATAAATCTTATAAGTTTAGGAAGATATTTAGGAGAATATTAAATATACCCCTAGCTTAAAGATATAATATATTATTTAATAGTTAACTAAGACCTTAAAGAGTATTATAGCTTATATAGAATAATTTAAAGGTATAATATAAGATATTATAAAGAAGCTAGTAAATATTTATATTATATTAGAATAAGGCACTTACTAATAAATACCTACTAAAGTCTACTATAATACCTACTAATTAATAATACTAGTACTAACTATTATAGTAGTTATATAACTAGATAGTTAATTTCTATTATAAATATACTTTAATATACTTATAAAAATAATATTATAGCTAGTATAACTCCTAATACTACTATTAACTACGCCTATAATACTACCTAGTATATTAAAGGAAATAGAGGATATATATAAGTAAGTAGTATAATAGGTATATATAATATTAAATATATTATTAAGGGATATACTATAGGTTATAATATAAGGTATAAATTATATATTATAGCTAATAATTATAAACTTAGCCTTATAGTAATAAGACTTAACTATTATATTTATAAATTTCTAGATATATTTAATAACTATAATATAGAATTTAGAAATTAAGAAGGTATATACTAAGTACTTTAATAAAATAAAGGATATATAATATTATTACTTCTATAGTAATTAGGTAATAATAAAAATATTATTTTATATAGTTAGTAAGGCTATAGTAAGATATATATATATTACTAACCTAAGGAAATAGTTAGTAATAGTACTTAGCCTTTTTATATAGCTAAATATAATTAGCTTTATAATTATAAGTAATATTATACTAGGCTTATATAATAAACTTAAGCACTATATAGAAGAAGTCTTTATAAATAGATTATAGGTAATACTTATATTTAATTAGGTATTATAGCTCTTACTAATAACCCTAGCTACTACTAAAAGTATACTAATAAAATATAAACTTATAGTATAATTAACTAAGATATTATTATATATAGTTATTAATTAGCCTAGTATAACACCTAAGGTATCTATTATAATAATAAGTACTATAGTTAATATTAATATAGCCCTTAAGGGTTTAAGTATACTAGTAGTAACTAATATCTAAGTACTAATAATAGTAATTAATACTACCTTAATATTTAAGAATCTAGGTAATATAGTATCTATTAGGGGACTAGTTATAGGTAGAGATATTAATATATAAAGATAGTAGGCTAATAAAGATAAAAAAATAGATATAAATAGGGAATAATATTAGGAATTACTAGATTAATATTAGGACTTACTAAATAATATTAAGAATTATTAAGAATATATAGAGAAATTAAGAATAGTAGAATAATAAGGGCATTATATAGGGCGACACGGCATGTTATCACGTGGGCACACCACTAGTGACCACATATAGATGACCCACACACACACACACCTAGCTTAGAGAATACATCATCATCTTGCAGAACACCCTGACACCTAGTGGCTCTTTACTACGTTCTCGCCTTTTTATAGCTACTTATTCGCACGTGACTAATAATAGGTCGTGATAGATATAATTAAGATTCATGTTTCGCCTCCTCTATTACTCTCCAAATGAAATGCCCTTCCATGCAAAAATTTCTTCATTCACAAGTCATTAACGCTTTTCATTATATACCAACGTATATCACCTTTACATCCAACGCCGAGTCAGGCTATGGCCTAAAGTTGCAGGTCCGACAGTAGCGGCTTCGTCGGCCCGCCCTTGAGGTGTGCCGCCGACCCCTTGTAGAGGCTCTGCCAGATGTAGGCTTCGCTGAGGAGCAACTCAATGTCCTTTTCTGTCCAGTTCTTAGTTGGCAAACTCTGAAGGAACATCATAACCTCCTGAAAGTCCATCTTGACGAGCTTGTCGGACCACTTGACCAAAAGTGCAGCACAGACATATAGGTGGAATTCGGAGAAGCCCTGTTCTTCCGCCTGTAAGATGACTGTCAGTCGCGTACAATACTGAGAGCTGTTGGCTGGGTTGTAGCAGAAAGCAACTTACTAGATATGTATCCCACATGCGAATTGTGTTCTTAACACTGATTTCTCGCATCAAAAGACAGTTCATCCATCTAAAGCTAAACTGGATAAACTCCACGCCTTCTTTTTCGAGATGCCTGGACAGTGTAGAGTCGATTCTTGCGGTGAGGTCGCGCAGAGCAGTCACTTGGCGCTGAATGCCTGGCTGTGCGACGATATAGTGGTCCTGGATACCATCCAGGAGCTTTGCCAGACACCAGTACGAGTCCGCCTCCACAGCGTCCAGCACCGGCCTTGGTAGCTGCCCAGGGTCCATGCCAGAGTCAACATTCGGGTCCGCTATATAGAGTCCCAGAAAAGTTTGCCAGAACGGCGTTACCAGGTCGTTGATTCCTTGAACATATCCACTCGCAGGGTGCCGCACGGCCCAGACGTATAGTATTCGTTCCAGAGAACGCTGTGTCGCCTCATAACTATACAGCTCGATATGTGGGTTGGTACGGGGTACATCGATGCTGATTTGGTGCCAGATGGCCTCGTCCAGACCACGCGATTTCCCCGGCGTGCTGTTTGTCCCAACTCGCTCGAAGGCCTGCTTCACTCCGTCTAGGTACTCCTTCCGCTTCCGTTCAAGCGTTGCGGCTCGGCGTTCGCTATTTGTTGGCAGATAGCTAAGTAAAAGCTGCCATGTCATAGCGCGCACTTCTTCAGGGACTCCTGACCAGGCGAGCGCCCTCAGGTCTGGTAACGACAGCGAAGTTGCCTGAAGCAGTCTTTTGAACTTGTTTATTCGGGTGATGCGAGAGTTGATCATATCCGCTTCCTTTGGCGTGGTATTACTCGGGACAGATGGGTAGTTGATTAGGTGTAGTGCGTTGGCAGGATCTGTTGCTATTGATTAGTCTCTCGCAACGTGGGGGCCCTGTGAGTCAACACACCTTTGAGGATGTCTTTATATTGCGGCCTGAGAATCTTTCCCTCACTCTTACGCGGCATTGGATAAAAAGACGCAGGTCTTTCAACAGCAATATCTGCACTGTCGGACGGATGTCGTCCATAGCTAAATGAATTGCTCAAGGAGCTCGGCAGTGGGGCGACGCTGCTTTGTTGTTGAGCTGCCATCTTCCGGCTTCTTCGTTTCATATTGGAAAGACTGGGTAAACCAAAGTCATCGCCATCATCATCGTCATATCCCATTTCATCTTCTTCGGCATTCCAGTCATCGTTTGTGTTGGAGAGGAAGTTGATGTAGCTCTTGAAGGGTGGCGATTTGCGACCAGCATTATTCTTCTGAGATGGAGAGGCATCAGTAAGGCGTGTCTTTGACGCTGAAGCCGGCGGGGGCGTCTTAGGTCGAGAGGAGGAGTTGGAGGCATTGCTATGCTGGTCGTTAGCAATTGACAGCGCAGGGCAGCGGTCTTGCGCCAGCACGGCGATGCACGTACATGGCATCAAACTTCAGTATGTCGGCATGCGAATACGCCGCTCCAATGACAGCATTGGGGTCGCGAGCCGCCGGAGCCGTCACACTTCGTCTAGAAGTATTTCGTTCGAGTTGTGGTCGCCAAAATGGTGATGAGGAGCTGTCAGCAGGTCAGCCGAGCAGTTTCAAGAGGCGGGCAGCGAGCGGGGCGACAGAGCATACTCTGACCGATCTGCAAAGATAGGAACGCTTCTGTTAGCAAATATTCAATTGCAACGGCCTCTCCGTAGCAGACCCGATGTCAACGACAGCTTCGGCAACAAACGTACCAACTTGGACCATCTCCTGCGACAGCGGGGTTGTCAGTGGCGTGAAGCAACGAGCATCTAGGCGGGGGGGGGCGCAAAGAACAGCAACTTACTGCATTCGCGGGCTTCTTGCCGCTCCCGGAAGATGACCACATAATTCACGAAGATGATTGCAGGTATTTGGGCCTGCGCTTCATCCTGTGCATCGGTTGACGGCCGGAAGGATGTGACAGGCGCTCGTGTTGAAGCAGTGTGAGGTCTGATGCGGTCTGCCAGGTCACTCCTTTGCGATACAGCGAGTGTCACAGTGGCGCGCTAGCGGTTGCCCCCCCCTACTAGGCGATCTTTTAGGGCCGTCTCCAGCTAATTAACAGGTGGTGCAGCGCCTGTCGTAGCACCTCACCAGTTTACGTCAAAGCTTAGTCATCTACGCTCCACTGTGAATGGCCGCTTGTGGCTGCTGCGCTTTCCCTCTTCACAGGGAAAACCCCCCCCCCAGTTTTCACTCCTCATCGTTCTCGCCTTTGCAACGAATAACTTTACCATCGAGCCTGGAGAATTGATATTAGCTGCATCTTCCTAATAGTCAAAACAGCACCATCTGTCTTCATCTCTTAAATCCGATCCTAGATTTGGCATTTCCTCTAGAGTCCGATACCTTCCCTCGACGACAAACATGGCTGAATCAGAGAATTTTGAGGAGGATCTCTTTGCAGACCTGTATGTTGATGTGTCGCCAGTCGCGGAATGGCCTGATCTTCTTCATGAAAACTAATTCCTTTTCAGCTACGAGGACGGCGACGCTCCCAAAGGTGCATCTGGCCCCCAGCCCCCCAAAACTGCCGAGCCTGCTGCTCCCAGCGCACCAGCCGCACAGCCTACCTCGGCCGAGCCAGCAAACAATCAAAGCAGCAACGCCATGGACCAAGGTGACGACGATGACGATGACGACGATGTCGATTTCAATCTCGGTGGTGGCGGTGGTGCTCCCGCATCAAACAACCACGCTCCTACACACTCAGAAGAGGAGCCAGAGTTCACAGCGCCTCCGCTGGGCACGGTGCACAAGGCCAGTGCCAAAGATGATGGGTGAGTTTACTACTACCTGTGTAACCCTTTAGCGTTCAATTTTGCATTTCTGTGAAGTCAGTCTGCCATCCCCTTCCCTCTCCCCGGACCCGGCAATAGGTCGCGAAGTGTGGTGGCCGAAGTTGCTTTCTCTGCCTTCTTCTTCAAATCTTGGATAGCATGTCATTATATTGTCCAAAAAAACAGTGTCATCGAATTGGGCTTTGGTGCGCTACGATGAGCTTGGTTCAGCCAGCCTATGCATGCAAATAGTTGCTACGGTCGCTACTACATATGCGCCGACAATGAAAGGAATCACAGTCTCTTATGCTTCGAAGCGGAGCCTGGGCCTCGTGGAAGATGCAAAGACTTGACTGTTTCGGCATAGACAGCATAGGACACTCGTGTCTATCATAGCTCTCAGACGCAGACATCTGATAGAGTCCGAAGAAGAAAATAGCTTGCAGCTCTCAAGAGACTGTAACCAGAGTACGGCGAGTAGCGCTCCAGTTACATATGAGCCTAGAAAAAGACAGACAAGCAGACAGTCAACGATAGCAAAAGGCGAAAGAACAGCTCAGAAACAGAAAAGAAAAGAAAACGATTTTCGACAATTTCTGCTCTGAAAGCGTTTTGCTTCTATTTGATGGTCGTGTTATGAGCCATCTGGCTTTCATGTCTCCCTACTCGTCTACTTGGTTGACGCTGGTTATTGCCGGCGCATATTGACGTCTGGCTGCAACCTTGAGTATGACAACGAGCACGCAAAACTGCACGAAGCCATCATATGCCCTGCATAAGCACCTTTACTCACGACTCCATGATTTCTCTGATATATATTGATATTTGGTATCATTTATCTGTTCAGGCAGACCAGTCACCAGCATCCTTCAATACCCACTTCCACACAGCGAATCCACGCTCACTCAGCCTTGACTTCCAAATCTGGGGAAATTGCTTTTGCGTCACAACAACACAACCACTCGGCATACTTTGCTAAGACAGCTATTTACTAACATGTGTAACCTAGTAAAATGTTTATTGGCGGTCTAAATTGGGAAACCACAGACCGTAAGTCCCGCAGTGTTTTACACGAGCGACCGAGAGCCACCATTAACATGATTCAGAATCCCTGCGAGACTACTTTTCTCAATTCGGCGAAGTCGTTGAATGCACCGTCATGCGCGACAGCAACACAGGCAGATCCAGAGGATTCGGTTTTCTGACATTCAAGGATGCCAAGACCGTTAACATCGTCATGGTCAAGGAGCATTATCTAGATGGCAAAATCGTGAGTACAGCTATGATATGCATGGTTCCAGATTACCCTAACCCATCATCCAGATTGATCCCAAGCGGGCTATTCCTCGCGATGAACAAGAGAAAACGAGCAAGATTTTTGTTGGTGGTGTCAGTCAAGACACGACAGACCAAGAATTTAGAGACTTCTTCGCACAATTCGGCCGTGTCATTGATGCCACTCTGATGATGGATAAGGACACTGGGCGACCGAGAGGTTTCGGGTTTGTCACGTTTGAAAGTGAGGCTGGTGTCGACAATTGCATCAGCATCCCTCTCGAAATCCACGGCAAGCCTATTGAAGTGAAGCGTGCACAGCCCCGTGGCAACTTACGTGAAGAAGAAGAGGCGGCGAAGCGCGGCAAATTCAAGAAGGTAGATGACCAAGGGCAGGGCATGCAGCAAATGGGTAATAGCGGCATGACCCCTCAAGTCATGGCGCAATACTTTCAGCGTATGCAGCAGTACTTTGCCATGATGCAGTCGCAGATGGCCATGAACCGTGGTATGAACATGAACCCGGCCATGTGGCAGAACATGATGCAGATGCAACAAATGCAACAGATGATGGGCCGTGGCGGTGGTGGGCAGGGTGGCTCCAACATGATGGGCAACATGAACCCTCAAATGATGCAGCAGATGCAGCAGCAGATGATGCAACAGCAACAGCAGCAGCAAGGCGCTGCTAGCCCTACGAGCCAGGGTAACGGCGGCGGCAGCTCGCAAGGTGGCTTTGAGAACAACAGCTTTGATCAATTTCAACAGCAACCTCCGCAGGGCCCGGGGGGTGCTCGCCGCGGCGGTCGTGGCGGCTTTGGCGGTGGCCAAGGAGGCTACGGCGGCATGGGCGGCGGTCAGCAAAGCGTCAATGCGACGTCCTGGGAGGGCATGTATGATGAACCCCAGCCTGGCGGCTATGGCCGAGGCAGCCACGATGCTCCCCCGGCCAACGCACCCACGGGACCTAAGAACCCCGGCCGCGGTGGCAGCGGCAGCGGCAGCGGCAACTATCGCGGTGGTGGCCGTGGCAGCAGCAGAGGTTTCCACCCGTATGCCAGATAGTCCTGCACGGGTTTTGGGTCTATTTTCTATTTCATCTTTTGGAATCGGTGGCTTGCTCTTTAATCGTTTCTTTTCTTTCATTTATAACACTTGCAGCTTCTGGGGTTTCCGAAACAAGAGCTAGGACTGCGCGACTACATCTATCACGGGGTGGCGATCTGCAAGGAATACTGCGTCTGCTTTGAATTGGCGAAATCCATACTACGGTTAATGTACTATACTAAACACAATCAATGCAATCTGATGTTTTCGTGAAAGCATGCGTGACCGTGTAGTGTCTAAGGGTTGCTAGCTTCGAAAGACGAAATCTAGAGCGACACGTTAAGAATGTCGATTGGCCATCAATGATAGAAAGAGGACACGAGGAGCCATGCGAAGCCAGCACGGCAGATAAATTCCACAGCAGAGAGCAATTCCAAGCTGCCCACGAAGAATCTATCCGCTAGGAACAAACGGGACACGGTAGACCGGTACGTGCTCTTAAGGCTGTCGCTACCGTGTTGCAGCACGTACGCGTCCATGGGGGAGATGCGGAAGCCGCGAATGTCGACCGGCTTGCGCATCGAGGCCTGCCCTCCTAGACAGTCCCCCGCGGACGTCATGGGGCGGCGAATCGGCTCAGGCGTGCGGCGGAGGGCCTGGATCAGCCTGAAAGCGGCGTACTTGGCGAGGCCGGCCGCGCGCAGCGGAAGGGCACCGTTTTTCAGAAAAATGTGCGGTAGCATGTCGGGCTTGTCGACTGCGACGGTGCGGCTCTCGGCGAGCTCGTTGAAGAGGCCCTCAAAATCGTGCGCATAGTGGACGAAACGGGCGTAAAAGACGGGCGTGAGCACGCGAATTTCGATATCGCAGGCCGGCGACGTCGTCGTTGCTGTGGCGACTGCTTTCGAGGCAAAGACGTCTTCGGTGGTGGCGGTGGTGGATGCGGAGATGCCACTGGGGATGTAGCAGACGCGAAGGGACTCGGGCGACTGCTCGACGCGGTGGCGCAGGTAGTCGCGGAAGACGGCCTCGAGACGCCGCTCGGTAGCGGTGGCGTGCCGGCCGAGGCTCTCCGGGAGCGGCTCCGGGCGGAACCAGACGTGCAGTCCGCGGCGGAAAAAGAGGAGCGCGGCCTCCTTGACGATGCGCGGAAAGGTGGCGAAGCCAATCCAGAACCAGCGGCCGACGAAAAGGACCTTATGCAGGGCGGTCATCTCGGCCACGTCAATGGCAGGGGTCTGGTGGACGAGGCGCGCGACGAGCTTGGGATGGCCCTTGGACGATCTGAGGTTGATGGTGACGTCCAAGCCGCGAAAGGTGGCCATGCCGGGGCCGAGAGGGTCATTGGCGAGCACGGAGTAGGAGCCTTTGCGGGAGTTGAAGGGGGACACGTGAAAGTCCTTTTCAAAAGACGCCGAGATTCTGGATGCGGGATTGTCCGTGGAAGGCCTGGGATCAAGCGGCTGGATGTGTTTTGCCTCTTGGTCGAAATCACGAAAGACGAGATAGGGCCGCCGCTCATCGAATGTGTTGTTAACCTCGAGGATCATGGCGGACATGACCTTGTCCGGCGAATACAGGTACCAAAACGACACAGGATTGAAGCTGTATCCAAAAAACTTGGGCGCCGTGACCAGAAAGGCATGTGGGTAGTCACTCGGATCAATGGACTGACTGACGAGAAACCTGTTGAGCTTCTCGCGTAGACCGCCCTCGTCGCGTCCGCGGGCCAGGTGACTGGCGCCGTCCACCTCGTAGAGCGGCGACGAGAGCCACGTCCACCAGCCGCGGGCGGCGCTCTCCGAGGGCGGATCGATGGAGAGAATGCCATTGACCTCGGTGCGCAAGCCGACGGGGATGCCAACGGTAAGATAGGAATACGCAAACGAGTGTTTCTTGGGGAAGAAGCGCGTGTGCGTGGTGCGGCTGGGGATGAAGAAGCTGCCTGCAGATTCCGTCCATCGCACCGAATCATTAGTGAAGAGTCGAGGAGCCGTGAGCGCTATGAGCCGCAAGAATAGCACGCTGCAGGCTGCGGCCAAGACGCCAGAGAGGGCTGACTGTCCATGACGGGCAAGCAGGTGCCAGAGTCCGTTGGGCGATGCGAGCGCCGCGGCGGCGGCAACGAGGACGGCATCGCCGCGGCTGCCGAATAAGCAGTAGTAAATCGTGAGGCTCACAGCGACGACGGTTGCTCCGGGGCCATTCGGGGTCAATCGATCCGTGTAGTCGGCGAGGCGTACCACGGCCAGTGACAGCGGTGAGTCGTCTATGCCGTCCATGGGCAGAAGGTGGAAGCCAGGGCCGCCGGCGGCTGTACCGTGCCGAGACTGCAGATGTAGGTAGCTCACACGCGTCTGCCAGGGCTGTCCATCAAGGCATTGGTTTTGAATTCATGGCACTGTCGACAACGGCTGCGTGTTGGTTGTCAGGCACAAGTCTGGGAGTGTAGCAAACATAGGGGGTGTGTGTCAGCATACGGATACCTTGAAGAGTGAGTGAGCGAGTACGGAGTACTCCGTACTTGTTATTTAATTTAGCGCGTGGAATGTGCTAGATTTCGGAGCCGGCGCTGCTAAACCCGCCTTACGAAAAGCTGTAGGTAGGCAGTTTTGGCAGTGCCCTTTCTTACCGCCCGCCCGCCGGTTGACTCAAGATGCCGCCACTTTGCGCTTCTTCCCCACCCCGATCCCGTCACAAACCTTTGGATTATATATTACGAAAGGCCTGGCATCTCGTCCCATTCTGCCCTTGCATCATATCCCGCTCTCGCCCTTCCATTCGGAACCATCCACGTTTTTACGACTGCGCAACGCCGTACCTCGAACCAGACTCAACATTTTACCATCGCTCCGACCAGCAACTTGAACCCCCGCCAAACCACCACAATGTCTGAGGACTGGGATTCGCAAACCAAGATTGGTAGCCGCGTCCGCGGCCCCGGCGCTGGGCCCCGCGAGACTGTCGTTCGTGGCAAGTCTGCCCTCAACGCTGCCCAGAGATCCGGTACCGCCATCAGCACTGAGAAGAAGTATTCTTCTGCCAACTCGGTACGTCCTGTCCCGTGTTCAAACGAGGCGAGAGAGAAAAACCCCGCCACCTGGTTGCGCGTGACACCGTTGTGGCACTGCGACCAAACGTCCACTACCGATAATCGTCTGCCGTAAAGGATTCGGTGACTTGGGAATCATATCTCTCATCAGATGCCAGTTTCTTTTTTTAGTTATCCTTCTTCTGCTAACTTGATCCCTTCATAGACTGGCTCCGGTGAAGGCCAGCGCCTCACCAAGGTCGACCGCTCCGACGACATTGTCAAGCCCAACACCATCGGCAAGGCCGTCGGCGACGTCATCTCCCAGACTCGCCAAAAGATGGAGCCCAAGATGACCCAAAAGGATCTCGCCACCAAGTGCAACACCACCCAGACCATTGTCGCCGACTTTGAGCGTGGTACCGCCACCCCCGACCAAAAGGTCCTCGCCAATATGGAGCGCATCCTCAACGTCAAGCTGCGCGGCAGCGACATTGGCGCTCCCAGGTTTGCCAAGAAGAAATAAGCGACTCGTACAAAATATGGACAATGGGGGAGTTTTCTTTTCTCATGGGAATCACGGGCAGTGTAAGCGACTGAAATTGAACAAGAGAACACACTTAGGGGCATCTAGCGTAATGGACTGGGCATGTGTCTGGACCATCACAGATGTTTGGAGTTCAAAATTAAACCGATTCGATAGAAAGGGGCTTATAGATATCTGATACGGGCATATTTAGCAAAACGGAATCATCGACGAGTCGTCGATACCCCATTGACTGTGCTCCTCACGGGTGCCTGCTGCTCACATGTTACTCACCTTGCAGGGACTGAACTTGGCTGCGCAACGATGAATAAAGTTACTTTTCTGCTGTTCACAAACTCTAAGCATTTTCCTCTTGAATACCAAGTGTCAGAAATGGAGCTAACTACCGAAGTGCCTGGCGAGCACGCCGCAAGTTCCACGACCGGCTCCCCCAACAGCATCATCGACCGCAAGCGCGAGCTCAAGGCCATCCCCGGCAGCTTCTCCTACAACCTCGGCCGCCGCGGCTCCGGCCCGGCCCCTCGCTTGGATCTCTGCCTCGGCCACAACCCCAGCCGCAGCGTCAAGTCCATCGTCGCCTGGATCGAGTCCTCAGCCGCTACCAAGCGGTCCTCGTCGCGGCTGTCCGCCAGCGACGACGGCGCCGCCCCCATGCGCTCCCACGCCTCGTCCTACAAGCTGCACGGGGAATCCCCGTCGCGACGTCTACGCGAGTACAGCACCGGAGGCGTCAATGTCGACAGCGACTGCCCCACGTTCCTCGACTATCAGCAGTATTTTGCGCGAGACAGCCTGGCGCGGTGCCTGGCCGAGCAGCCGTTGCATACGGCGATGCCGGATAAGGCGAGCCTAGAAAATGGCACGGGTGTGGGCGAAGAAGCGGTGCGCTGCGAAGAGCGACGGAGAAATGGAAGAGACGCGGGAGACGAAAGTGCTCTTGCTGAAACGAGGTCTCCAGCTGAGGTCGCGGCGCTTTAGAGGAGCATTAGGCAACAGCTCTGGATACCAGACGAGGAACTAGAGAGTGATGTGTCAGAGACCAGCTCTGCGCTTGCCGATGAAGTTTGTGCAGAATTTAGCTAGCCTCAGCCAGACTGACGATTGGTCGCACAATAAGATGGCATTATGTGGTTGATTGTGTATTATAAACAGCTAGTAGAGTAGTTGCAGGGCTTTTCCAGCCACAAGTGCTCAACCATTCTCTACCAGGTACGCCGTACGTCATGATGGTCATCCTTCTTTTTTCATTGTATCAATTGTATTTTTTTAATCGTCCATGTTATTACGCAGCAACCTTGGCAGAGTATTTCGAGGCAGCCGCGTCGAATGCAGCGCTCTTCTCTTCCAGGTCGACGAGCAGCTGGTGCTGGGGGGCAACCGCTTTCAAGTTTCTAGTTTGCACGGTCAGCAACTGATGGACCTCGAACACCGCCGTCCAGGGGCATGGCTTACTCTGTCAGCTCGTCCGAGTTGGCGCCGGACACAACCTTGAGCACCAGCAGGTTGGCAATCGCGTCGGCCGACTCGGGAGCTTTTTGGATGGCCTGGTCAAGGGCGGCCTGGGCCTCCTCGATACGGCCAAGGTGCAGCTCGCAGACGGCCTGCGACACGAGGCTGCTAATCGATGACGTAGCAGGTGCTTGAGCGAGTTCCTCAAAGACATAGAATGCCTGCTGGTATTTCTCTCCGCCCTAGTTTCCGAGTCAGCAATTTTCCACAGTTCCTCCCTGAGCTTCTTGCTTCTTACCGCGCGCAGGCCGACCCACGACTCGGCGAGGTTGGCCAGTAGGCTATCCTGAGCCCATCTTCTGGCGGCTGTGACTTCCTTGACGGCAAGGTCCGTTCGGTTCTGCTGGAGGTGGATCTGGGCGATGAGGGCGACGGCGTCGACTGCATAAACTCTGTTAGCAATCGGGCTCCAAACTGCTTACATGCACCCGTTGCATGGTAAATCGCGACGTACGGCTTCCCTGGTGTTGCGACAGCAGGGCCAGAGCTTCCTCCGACTTGCCCGCCGCCTGCAGTACGGTGCCGCCTACGATCTGCACAGTAACATTGTCGGCGTGCGAGGCGGCCAGCTTCTCAACCACGCTGACGGCCTCGTCCGTCTTGCCGAGCGCCTGCTGGGCGAGGGCGCTCACCGCCTGCAGCTCCGGCTCCGAGGCGCCCTTGACATCGGCGAGGACCTCTTGCGCCTGGCCGAGCGCGATGCGGGCGCGCAGTACCAGGAGGCGGGCCGGCAGCTCGTTTTCGGGGGAAAAGGACGACGTGTCAAAGTCGATGACTTCCTGGTACTGGCCCTGGTGGAAGTGGTTGTGGATGTTAATCAATTCGCCCTCGGCAGAATAGGGATCCATGCTTGCGGTTGTGTCGTAGGTAATGTTGGAGATGCTGTCAGTGTCGTTGGCAACTCAACTTACGTGGGGTCTCCCTGCAGAGAACACCACGTATCGCGGGAGCTCCACGTGATGGTGAATGCTACCCGGAACATGCTGAGAAAATTCGGAGACACATCACGGGTGTTTTCTTGAGCTTGTGTCCTGT
This sequence comes from Beauveria scarabaeidicola, assembly GCA_037289395.1. Taxonomy (NCBI): domain Eukaryota; kingdom Fungi; phylum Ascomycota; class Sordariomycetes; order Hypocreales; family Cordycipitaceae; genus Beauveria; species Beauveria scarabaeidicola. The sequence goes on from JAEIJG010000721.1 coordinate 18,352, forward strand.
TGATCCGATCATCTGGTCCTTTTTTCGATTTATGATCAATTTTAGCGATGATTTCATGCATTGCTGCCATGTCAGCGCACGTCGTGCTGGCTATTGTTAAACAACTTGATCCACCGGTGACATCGAAACCAACGCCAGGTTGCTATGAGGAAGTTGAACAATTGAACAACACCAGACACTACAATGTTTGCAAATTGGATAGCTGAACGTTGTTTTCCAGATTAACCAACACAATGCCCCCGGTCAACTGTTCTTTTCCCAAATTCATGCCCGATCAACCGTGCCCATTGCTGAAGAGGAGAGTGAGGTGGCCATCTCAGGACGGGCTTCACTTCTGCCAATGATGAATCTATCCAAGCCTTGTTAGAAATATACTCTTGATCTCGACCGCTACAGAGTCTTGGACATTGCCAAACCTTGCTTGTCACCGATCCATCTCAGCTTCAAGGTCGCCCGCTCGGCTCAGGTCCTCCGGAAGCCCCACTACCGGCTTTCCGCGCCACAGACGCATCACGTGACAGAGAGGGGCAGAGTCTTTGGCGAGAACAATGTGGCGCGCTAAATGCTGCACTAGCCAGACGCTCATTGAGGCATGGCGCCGACCCTAGTTTCCCACAAACCGAGAAATCACCAAAACCTCTAAATTTCGCCCCGTCTTAGCAACTCTGCATCACCAAACAACCGTAACGACATCCACACAGCGTCGTCAAGATGGTATGTGCTTGCAACCCTGTCAGCACTCATGGTATTCGATGCAGATTCGACAATGAGGAATATTTCGGAATTGATCGGACGATCTGCGGCGCACGATGACAAGTTCTTCCTCTCGAATGACGACGATACCTAGCAAAGCACCTCATGTTATCTCCCTATGCGCCAACGTGTATAAGAACGACTACTGAATCGACTATTTTTGTATGAATTCGCGGAATAAATGCTTATGAAATCCGTCGGAATACTCGAGTAAACATATATCGACAAATCATCCGAAGAAGACTGTCTCGTGCGACCGGAACGACAGACGATCGATATCCGAAGCGTCAAACTCTGCATCCTATACCCGAGAATACATGCTGCTCGCGACCGCGCCTCCCCCCAACGAACGAAACACTGACTCGATTGGTACAGGTCAACATTCCCAAGACTCGCAACACGTACTGCAAGGGCAAGGAGTGCCGCAAGCACACCCAGCACAAGGTCACCCAGTACAAGGCCGGCAAGGCCTCGCTTTTCGCCCAGGGAAAGCGTCGTTATGACCGCAAGCAGTCCGGTTATGGTGGTCAGACCAAGCCCGTCTTCCACAAAAAGGCCAAAACCACCAAGAAGGTTGTCCTGAGACTGGAGTGCGTCAAGTGCAAGACCAAGTGCCAGCTGGCCCTGAAGCGCTGCAAGCACTTTGAGCTGGGGTACGTTTTTTTCAGCCGTCTTTTTGGGGTTTATTGCTGCTCGCGCGCAGCGCAATCGGGACAAAGCATACTAACCAGTGTTTCTCGTACAGTGGTGACAAGAAGACCAAGGGTGCTGCTCTCGTTTTCTAAATGCAGAAAACTTTGTCTTGGGGTTTCTCACGCTTTATTCGTGCTTTCCTTACTTGCATTTGGGCATATGGAACAAACTGGCGAAGGGAGGTTCGTGTCCTCGATTGAGGGATGGTTCATAGGGAACGAATCATAAAAAAGGAATGAAGTTCTCTATGTCATGAAAATAGCAGCTCCGCATGGAGTAAATTTACAAAAATTCAAAAAAAAACTACCAAAAAACCGTGTACGGCTATGACTTGTACCGAGGATGTGCTGGAAATGCCATTGTCGATGCTAGTCTATGAGTCGATTCTATCACGCTATTGACATGGATTACGTCGAGATTCTGGCTTTGCAGTGGGGGGGGGGGGGG
>JAEIJG010000722.1:0-20220 GCA_037289395.1 Beauveria scarabaeidicola
ATATATAAAATATAGTTATTATATTATAATAATAAAGTAGTTAATAAGTAAGGGCCTTACTAATATTATACTTAAAGAAGTTATTATATACTATAGTATATTATAAAGGATTATCTTAGATTATAGGTTAATTTTTATATTAGGGTTCTAGTAAAGTCTCTACTACTTACTTACGTGTAAGTAGCGCTTAAGTATTATATTCTACCTATAGATAGATAGTTAGATAGAGAGGTAGAATTAGGTTTTAGAGTATTATTTATATGCTTTTTATAATAAAGAATAGGATAATAAGGTTAAAAAACTACTAATAGCCTAATTAGTGTATAATATAAGCCTATATAATATAATAGGCGTAGTTCTAGTGTATTTACTATATAGTAAGTATCTTAAATTACTAAGAGTAGAAGGCTACTTATTATAGCCTAATATCTAAGTAAAGGAGTATATATAGGAACTTAGAAAGGCTTATAAATATATTATAAAATAGTTATAATAAAGCTATAAGGTATAAAAGAAGTAATATAACTATAAGTAGATAGGTTATAACTTTAAGGCTAGTAACTAGGTTTTACTTTTTATAAAAAACCTTAATTTATAATAACTAAGTAAGAAACTTATAGTAAAGTATATTAGACTATACTAGATTTAGTAATATATAGGAACTAGTGGTTTAGCCTTTAAGCTTTAGTTACTAGTAATAATAAGGATTTATAATATATTTAATACTATAAGCTTAGAACTATATATAAGCTATAAAAGAGTACTAGTTATATAGTAAAATTATATTATAATTAAAGATAATACTTATAAGGTTAAGTAAATTATAACTTATAAATACTAAGATAAGAGGTATTTATTTTAGGTTAAATAGCTAAGGTATAATAAGATAAAAAACTTATAGCTAAAGAGATCTAATTTTATAAATAATAATATATTTATATAATATAAAAAAGATCTTTATATAAAGATAATTATAAAAAGGTAGTAGTAGAAAAGTAAAAAGACTATAGTAACTTACCCTAGTACTAAAAAATTAATTTATTAAAAAAAGAAAAATTAAAAATCTAGCTACTTAACTAGTAGGGGTATATATAGAGAGTATATAACTAGTATACTACTTAGGAGTAGAAGGCTCTATAATATTATTAGTACTATCTTAGTATAAGGGGGGTATTATACCTATCTTTATAATAATATTATTATATATAATAACATCTACTACTAATATACTATAAGTAGACTAGTAGTAGGTTAGTAGGGAGTATATAATAAGAGAGAAGAGACTTACCTAAGTAAACTATATAGCTATATATACCTATACCTAGGTAATATATACCTCTACTATCTAGTATATAACTAATATATATTTATAAGTTATAAGCTTATCCTTATTAACTACCTTATATACTCTCTTTAAGTATATTTACTATAACTAAAGCTATATTACTTCTATAATAGCTTAGTAAGTTAGTTATAAGTTAAGGGAGAAAGTATTATAATTATACTTTATCTTATAATAAGGTAGGTAATAGAATACACTAAAAGCGCCTAGTGATATTATAGGCGGCTAGCTATATTAGTATATATTACTTCTTATTATATAAGTAAAGTATATACTTAAATAACTTAGTATTTAAATAAGGAATTAGTAAAAAATATATAACTAAAGAGTAAAAGATATACCTAATATCTACTAGTACTTATAAGCTAGGTTATCTTAAGCTATAATACCTTATTTAGTATAATAATAATTATATAGGATTTTAAATCTAGTAACTAGTTAGTAGTAAGTATATAAAGACTATATAAGGAAATTTACTTATTACTAGATACCACTAGTAATATCTCTACCTTAGTAACCTTCTCTTTTACTAATAACTAGGGCTATTTCTTAGTAGACCTAGTAGTAAATTAGTAGTAAATAAGTAGTAATTATATAATAGAGAAGTAGTAAATAAGGAAGGGAAAACTTATATATTATTAAAAAAAAAGATTTTTTTTTATAGAATTACTATTTATAGGTTAGTAATTAGTATATAATAATAATATAGAATAGAAATAAAGATAATATATAGTATAAGAGTAAGAGAAAAGTAAGGAGGACTTTAAAAAAAGTTAATAATAGAATAAAAAAGAATAATATTATATAAAGGTAGTAAGTGTAGTATATAGTAAAGGTGTACTTATAAAAAGAATAATTAGCTAAAGAAGAGGAAAGAGAGGGGAAGAAGAGAGGGTAAGAAATATCTTTTATAGAGATTATAAAGGTATAGTAATAAGTAAATTTAGTATTAAAAGAGGTTATTATTATATTAAAAAAGCTATTTAGAGTATAACTTATATTATATATAAGCTATATACTTATTAAGAGCCTATAGGGAAAAGGCTATACTTATATAATATATAATAAGGTAATTAATAAGAATAATAAGTAAGAGGTAAGAGAATTAGATATATTATAAAAAAGAGTTATTCTAAGAAGAATTTATTATATATATAAGCTATAAATTTATTAAGTATTAATAAGAAGGAAGCTATTTATAAGCCTAATATAGTTAGTATACTTATATATAGCTAATATATATAGAATAATAATAGGTATATATATATAACTTTATAAATAGGAAATAGTAAATAACCGTATTAAGCCTAACCTAGTAATAAAATTAAAAAATAACTTATTAGATATTAAAAGGCACTTAATTCTACCCCTAGATAATATTAGTATAAAGCTACTATATTAGGAGTAGTTAGGGTAGATAGTTTACTACTAGGGATATATCCTAATACGCCCCTATAGCTAATAAGCGCTATAGTAAGCTTAAGGTAGTAGTAACCTAGGAGAGACTAAAATTAGAGAGAGAACTAATTAATAAGCTTCTTTTCTTAATTAAAGATAAGTTTAAGGATAAGGTAAAGGAGATATAGACTAAGTATAAGTAAACTAGGGCCTAAAATAAGGCTAAAGTAGCCCTAAGGGGGGCTAATACTTTAATTATTTAAGAGATAATCTAAGTTATTATAAAAAAAATAGTTATATAAATACTTAAAAAGAGCTAGAATATTAATTAACCCTAGCTTCTAGCTAGTTTATAGTTATATATTATAATAGTAATAGCTTAAGACTAGGTTAGCCCTAGGGCTAAACTAATTCTTATTAGATATAAAAGAGAACTAGTTATTAATACTAAAAGATATATATAAGAAATTAAAAGCTACTTCTTATAAGAGATTATTATAATAGTTAATAAGGCTATTTAAGCTAATATTATAGTAATAGTATACTACCTCCTCTCTAGGGATATAGTCCTAACCTTCTATTAAGAGGTAAAGGAATATATAAAAGATAAGCTTTAAGTAAAGGTTATATTTAGCCTAAAGGTAACCCTCTCCTAATAAATATATACTATAGTAGTTAAAGTAATACTACTTAATAAGATCTTATAAGATACTACTAACCTTATAATAATACTCTTAGTCTTTAATAAGGTAAATATTATTATTATAAAGGTATATTATCTTTAATTTAAGTTTAAGATATAGGCTTTTCTTATTATTAGAATATATAATACTAAGATAGTAAATTACCTTTATAAGTAAGGGGTCTTTTTTAACTCCTAGGTCTTCTAATATAAGCCCTTCTTAGATATAGTCTAACCTCTATAGTACTTTAAGTATTATTAATATAATTATATAAATAGGTTTTACTAAAATAAAGAGTAATATAGCTAGTATACTTATTAGACTTATATTAGGTTTAAGTTATACCTAGTAAAAAAAGATAATAAGAAAGAATAATATCTTAACTATAAAGGTAACTACCTAATATAGTCTTAAGATTACTTTATTATAAGGTAATACTAAGGCTATACCTAAGAGGTATATTACTTCTAACTAATAGAGTTTAAGAGCTACTACCCTAGGGAAGAAAGATACTTAAGGTCCTTAAGGGCGTTATTACCCCTAAAGAGAGCTAGGAGTATATAGTATTTAAGAGGGTAGCCCCTAGGCCTCTCCTCTTTAGCCTTAATCTAAAGACCTTTCTTAATATAGACTAATATACTAAATTTTAACTTTACTAACCTTAAAATAAGGTCTATAGGCCTAAGGTCACTAGTTAGGATTCTTTAGTATAAAACCCCTATATTTATTATAGAGTATTGCTATTCGCGCGGAGCTATTTTGCTATTCGCGCGGAGTTATATGCGATTCCACCCACACTAGCGTAGTACCTCTATTTTAGTGTGCATGCACGCAAAATATGATGTACCTAAAAAGAGTTACCTAAATAGCTAGAATTTCGCTATTCCTACCTCCTTTCCCCCTAAACAACAACAACAACAACAACAACAACAACAACAACACCACCACCACCACCACCACCACCACCAAGATACCAGTGCCGAATGCGTGGACGACCGAGGAAATAACAGCACCATTGGCTCCGTCGTCAACAGCGCCTGAACAGGCAGAATCCAGGCCTTTGGGGCGATCAAGTCGACGCAGCACGCGGGTGATACGTTCAAGCGCACGTCGCGTGAGGTCACAGGCAGAACTAGCTAGATAAAGGCTGCCGTTAGCCCGGAAGAACCCTTTATCCGGCCGGTTGTGCACACATCAGCGAAAATGCGTTTTTTGAGCGAATTAGCGAGTGTTAAGAGCTTCAATTGACGGCGGCGGCGGTGGCGGCGCGGGGAAGGTGGTGTTAGTGGTGGTGTTAGTGGTAGCAGCAGCTAGAAAAAATCAAATATAGCACTATTTTTAAAGATACTTCTAATTTATATGTGATTTACCTATAAAGTAAGGTACCTTTAAAAATCTAATTATTATATATACGTGACTCCGCGTAAATAGCAAAATAGCTCCATATAAATAGTAATACTCTTATTATAAGTAAGGACTAGCTATACTAGGTATTATTATTAGCCCTAATACTTATAGTCTAACTATAAAGTAAGTTATTATTCTTATTACTCTTATTATTACTAATAGTCTTAGAACTAACCTAGGATATAGTTATAACTAAACTAGCTTAGTCTAGATAACTAAATAAAGATTTTTTTATAAAATATTTATAAAGATAATAGTAATATCTAGCTAGCTCTTTATTAGGAGGATAGCCTAGATATTATTATAATTTAAGAGGTATTACTAAGTAGCCCCCTACTTACCCCCTCCTTAGCTCTATACTAGTATTTATAGGGGGGGGGGGTAGGTAATAACTTATATCTATAAAAAGGTTAATAAAGTATTATAAGAAGTAATAATTAGAAAGGATATATACTATATTAAATTCCTTAATAATCCCCTTATCTTTATAAGTATTTACTCTAAGCTAGGTATAGACCTATATAAACTCTTAAGTAAAATCCTATTAGAAGGGGAGATCTTATATATAGTAGTAAGGGACTTTAACCTCTATTACCTCTCCTAAGACCTCTATAGTAAAAAGTCCCTATTTATAAATAATATAATTAAGGCCCTTACCTATATTAAAACTATATTAGTTATACCCTTAGGAATAATAATATAATATTATTATAATTATTAGATAAGTACCTTAGACCTCCTCTAGGCCTCCCTAGTACTAAGAGGTAGATATATAATACTAGACTAGAATCTAGCTAGGTCTAATTATATCTTATAGCTATTAGAGCTCTAGGCCTATAAGTTAGAGGGAAATAAGCTAATAAAGAAATAAAAAAAGATTAATATTAGTCTTACCTTAACTAAGGTAGTAGCCTAGCTCCTAGTTATAACTAAACTACTAATAATAAGACCCTTAAAGGTAGAGGTAATATATAAGTAGCTTATACTAGTAATAGAAGATATTATCTTTAAGGCTATCCTTATAGTAGGCCCCCTTTAGTCTAAGAGGCTAGAGTAGTAGAACTAAAAAACTAGCTAGGTAGTTACTAAGACTAAGAGGATATAAAGGTAGGTATAAAGGTTAAGAAATAAAGTAGATTAGGGGATTATATATAGAGTAAGAAAGGACTAGACTTAGGCCTTAGCTAAGGTATAAAAGGCTACCTAGAGGATATACCTTAACTTACTAGATAATATACTAGTATTATAAAAGTAATATAGGTAAGTAAAAAGGTTTATAGTAAGATATATAGCTAATATAATCTTAAAGCTAGCTTACCTAGGTTATAATACCCTAGTATAGTTAAGGGAGAAGAAGATAAAGGTTTTAGCCTAAAAGTTCTTTCTAGCCCTAGTAGCTATTAGTCCTAAGCCTAAGTATAATATAACTCTAGTCTATAAGCTAAATACCCCTAGACCCTTATAAGATAAAATAAAAATCCTTATAGAAGTTATAATAAATAAAGTTAAGGATATACTTAGAGGCTATATAGCCTAAAACGCCCTAGGTCTAGATAAGGTCTTATATAGGCCCCTTAAGGCCTTAGGCCCCCTCTTTTATAAGATACTAGTAAAGCTTTTTAATATATTACTATAGTCTAGATACTACCTAGCCTAATACTAAGCTAGCTCTACTATAATCCTCTAGAAGCCTAAGAAGACCTTAAATAACCTCTAGATAGTAGGAGGATAGTAACTAATAACCCTCTTTAATATAATAGATAAGCTATTTAAGAAGATTCTTACTACCTATATTATAACTATAATAAAGATATATTAGCTCCTCTTTAAGGGTTAGATAGGGAATTAGAGGTATAAGTTAATAAAAATAGTAATTATAATAGTTATTAAACTAGTCTATATAGCTTAGGCCTAAGGTAAGGCTATATTACTCCTCTAGCTAGATATAACTAGAGTCTTTAATAATATTAACTATAGACTACTTATTTAAGAGCTTTACTAGTTAGGCTACTTAAAGAAGATCTTTAACCTTATTTAATCTTTCCTTAATAAGAGGATTAACTAGCTCTAGATTAATAGTAGTATAATAAGGGAAAAGGTAGTCTAGTATAAAGTCTTATAAGGCTTACTACTATCTTTAATTTTTTTTATCTTTTTTATAAGCTTATTATATAAAGCCCTTAGAGTAGCCCTAGGTCTATATATAGTTAGTTTTATAGATAATATAAACTTACTATATATAAAGAAGAATTATAATAAAACTAAATCTTAGCTAGAAAATACCTAGACTATATATAAAGACTAAGTAAGAACCTATTAACTAAGTTTCTTTATATTAAAGTTTAAGCTATTATACTTCTAATATAGATAAGCCTTAGATCTAGGCCCCCTTATACTTAGGGGTAAGGTAATAGAGTTATTAATAGATATATACCTCTTTAGAGTAATACTATTAGTAGGGTTAAGATAGTAAAAATAAGTTAAGTCTATATTAGGGAAGGTCTAGTTTATACTTTAAGCCTTATAGCTAATAGTAAGAAAGTTATAAGGTCTAAGGGTTAAGGAAGTAAGGGATATTTATCTCTAAGGGATTTATCTAATTATATTATTTAAAGTAGTAGTATAGTATAGCCTTATAGCTAGCCCTATATAGGGCCTAGCTAAGCCCCTCTAAGAGTTATAAGTGAGGTATCTAAGGGTGGTTAGAGGAGCCTTTAAGGCTACCCCTACTTACTATATAGAGATAGAGCTTAGTATACTACTAGTAGATATCTACCTAATAATATAGAAGAGTAGAACCCTTAACTAATAGGAAGCTAATAGGGCTATAGCCTAGCTCTAGTATATTAGATATCTTTTACCTCCTAGACCTAAGGGCTTTATAATTTCCTTATAATTACTTATAAGGCCTAAAGTACTAACTTTACTTTATCTAATATTACCTTAATCTACTTTCCTTATCTAAGCCTTATAAAAAAGACTATACTAAGTAGATATATACTTATAAATAACTTAACTATCTTACCTTTAAGTATAAAGAGGCTTAGGTCTAATATATACTTATATTAGAAGTATATTAATTTAAATTTTAGTATTAAGAAGCTAAAGTAATAGGTTTAAGACTACTCCTAATAAATTACCTAAGTAGTCTTAAGCCTATACTTTATCTTATTATAATTCCTCTTTATATATAAGAGATTTATATTATTTATAAACCTAATAGTTTATAGGCTTAGGGCTACTTTAAGGGCTTTATAAAGTAAGCTTATAAATAAGATAAAGAGAATTAAAGATAATAGTAAGCCCTAGGGTATATCTCTTTATAATAAATATTCCTCTATTAAGCTATTATTAAATATAGAGCTAGGTTATTTTATTACTAAGGAAGGATTATATTAAATTTAAGACTTACTTTAGGTATTTAAGATATTAAAGCTTTTAGATAAGTAAGTAGTAGTTTATATTATTAAATATACTAGTAATATCTAGTTATAAAAGTAATATAACTTTACCTTAGGCCTAAGCTACTAGAACTAACTTTACTACTAATAAGATTATTATCTTTATTAACCTCTTTTTCTTATTACCTATCTATCTCTCTAAGAGGAGCTAGTATATTTCTACTATAACTATAATATATATAACTAAGATCTTCTTAAATAGTTTCTTTATTATATTTAAAAAGGTTATTAAGTACTAGCCTTTTATAATTTAGAGCTTCTTTAAGGATTTTCTTAGTTTCTAAAATATAACTATAATACTAGTATAATACTAAGCTAAGAAATACCTAGACTCTAGGGATATATTAAATAATTTAGCTAGTATCTAATAAATAAGAGGGCTAAGGGCTTTTAATAGACTATATAAGACCTTATCTAGACCTAGTATATTCTAGGCTAAGTAGCTTTATAAGGTATCTTTTACTTCTTCTTCTAGAATTTATACTAAGATCTTAGTTATATCCTATAGTAAGTAAGCTACTAGGTATTTTTTATATAGGTCTAGACTAAGGTTACTCTCTATAGGGGGAGGAAAGAACTTTTTAGTAAGGACCTCTACTTTTTCTTTTTTTATTTATACTAGTAATCTTTAATCTAGTTAGGCTAGCGCTAGGATTATATCTACTATATATCTTACTATATACCTCTTAACCTACTAGTATTACCTCTATAGGGCTAGGGTATCTCCTAATAAGTCTAGGTAAGTTCTTTAAGCTACTTATTATACCTTAACTAAGGCTTAGACTTAAGCCTTCCTTATTATATTTACTATATCCTAGTTAACTTAGTTTCTAGATTTTAAGGCCCTTTATTAGGCTTATCTTATCTTTATTACTACTCCTCTTATTAACTCTAACCACTAGACTAGTTATTAGTCCTAGAGTAATCTTATCTTAGGGATAGCCTTTTTAATAATATCTTTAAGTACTAAGGTAAGCTAGCTATATATTACTTTTACTTATAAGGAATTAAGTATTAATAACTTAGTTATAACTAAGAGCTAAGCTATTACCTTTATTAATATAATACTCTTATTAATCTTACTTTATCTCTTTATTCTAAGGGTTACCTCTATTTAGAGTACTTAAAGTTTTAATAGCTATAAAGTATAATCTAAGCTATATAGATCTTAGTCTAGAGATATATATTAAGGTCTTAGTAATAAAAAGACTTAGAGAAGGTCTAGAGTACTTATATAATAATTATATTTATACTATATTATTATTCTTAGTAAGGTAACTAGGGTAGTCCTAATATAAGTTAAGGCCTTAACTATCTTATTAGTATATAGAGATTTCTTTTTATATAAGTCCTAAGATAGGTAGTAGAGGTTAAAATCCCTTATTATAGCTCTTAGAACTCCTAGTGCTAGTAGTATATTACTTATAAGTTAGCTTAAGTCTATACTAGGCTTTAAATAAAGATTTATAAAGATAAGAGGATTCTTATAAAATTAAATATAATATATATCCCCCCTTATTATTCTTTCTTAGGTAGATTTATTAATTCTTTTATAAATATAGGTTATTATCTACTTACCCCTCTAGAGGCGCTAGTATAGCGCTAATATAAGGGTAAGTAAGAAGCTACTTAGTAATACTTCCTAAATTACTATAATATCTAGGCTATTTTCTTAGTAAAAAGCTAGTTATATATTATTATTATCTTTATAAATATTCTAAGAAAGAATCTTTATTTATTTATCTAAATAAGGCTAGCTTAATTATAACTATATCTTAGTTTAATTCTAAGGTTATAGGTAATAGTAAAAGAAGGGGAGGAGGTTCTTACTCTTAGTTAGTAAGGTAAAGGCTAATAATAGAAAGTCTAAGGTCTAGCTCTTACTTAACCTAAGGGCTAGTATTACCCTTTAAAGGATTCTAGTTAGTAATATTAATATAAGTCTTATAGATCTTCTTTATAGGTTAGTAAAATTAAAGTTTAGTATATTAGTTTATATTAAGAAAGGCCTTTAAATAGCTAATATAACTAAAAAGAAGCCTAATAAGCGCCCCTTTAGGTATTATATACTCCTAACTCTCTTTAAGGGTAATAATACCCTTAGAGACCTTAGGGCTCTCTCCTCTCTTAGGTAGTAAGATTTAAACTATATTAATTAGAAGTAATATATCTCCTAGGCTTAGCCTTAATACTACTTTATTATAAGGTAATCTTAGGATTATATTAGGTAATTACTTTTATAATTTAAGTATTATTCCTTCTTATTATCTATCTTAGCTAGGTATAGCTTAGTCCTTAGATAAGACTAGTATATATATTAACTATAATACTTTTTATTTTAATAAAACTTTCTTATATATTTATATTAGTAATATTAGAAGTATTATAAGGGCTAGATTATATTTAAAAAGAGTTTATATTAAAATACTTATAAGTTAAAAAAGACTTTTTATTTATATAGGTAGTTTATTATTTTTATATTATAAGTTCTAATAATAAGTAAGGCTTTTATTTTAAACTTAAATTAAAAGTAATATACTTTTATAATAATAATATTTACTTTATTAAAGGTAAAAAGTATTATTATAAGGTTAGTTATATCTTATAAAACCTTACTAAGTAAAACTACTTTAATAACTATAGTATAGACTTATTAAGATAAAGTTACTTTTAAGCTAAATATAATCTTTATATATAACTTATCTTTTATATATTCTTTTACTTCTTAATAGAAGGTTAAGACTATATCTCCTAAGAGGAGGTAGTATATTACTATTATAATATTAGTATAGATTACCTTATTAACTACTATAATAACCTCTTAAGGGGACTAGTTCTTAATCTCCTAAGTATATTCTCTAATATTAATAACTAGTTCTTATTTATATCTAGCTAAGACTAGCTTTACCCTTAGGCTAGCCTAGTTCTAGGTTATTATTACCTTAGTATAAGACTATACTTAGATTAGTAGCTAAGGCTACCTAGTATTCTAACTCTCTTTAAGTGTTTATATAATTATTTCCTTAATAATAACTTATACTATCTTATAATTAATTAAAATATTAGCTTTTATTAAGACTATCTTAGCCTTACCTTAGGCTTATATTTACTTATATTTAGACTATAATTCTTTTACCTAGTCTTTAAATTCTTCTTTAATTAAGAAGAAAAGCTTATTAATTACTTCTTTTTTAGATTTTAATCTTAGTTAAGCTATAGCTATATTAGGCTTATTATAGTATTATTTAGTTATTAGAATACATCTAGGCGTGTCTCTAGTAGTAAATCACCTATTATAACTACCCTTAGTAAAGTAGCTCTAAGCTACTATTATCTAGGGGTAGATTTATATATTTTTAAATATCTAATAGGTTATTTTTTAATTTTATTACTAGATTAGGCTTAATATAGTCACGTGTTGTTTTCCACTTATAAAGTTAACTTACTAAGTATAGTATTATAAGCTACTAATTAGTATTACTAATTACTTATAATAAGCTAGTAATTAGTAAGAGGTATAAGGTAAGCTATTATCTTATACTAAATATTTCTATATACTATAAATTAGTATATAGTACTATATATAAGCCTATATATAGCGCCTATAATACTATAACTTATTAAGTATAATACTATAAGCTATTAATTAGCACTACTAGTTACCTATAATAAGCTAGTAGCTAGTAGAGGTATAAGGTAAGCTATTACCTTATATTAAATATTTCTATATATTATAAATTAGTATATAATACTATATATAAGCTTATATATAATACTTATAATACTATAACTTACTAAGTATAATATTATAAGCTACTAATTAATATTACTAATTACTTATAATAAGCTAGTAACTAGTAAAGGTATAAGGTAAACTACTATCTTATACTAAATATTTCTATATACTATAAATTAGTATATAACACTATATATAAGCCTATATATAATACTTATAATATTATAACTTACTAAATATAATATTATAAGCTACTAATTAGTATTACTAATTACTTATAATTAGGTAGTAGCTAGTAAAGGTATAAGATAGGCTATTACCTTATATTAAATACTTTTATATACTATAAATTAATATATAATATTTATAATACTATAACTTACTAAGTATAATACTATAAAGTACTACTAATTACTTATAATAAGCTAGTAGCTTATAAAGGTATAAGGTAAGCTATTACCCTATACTAGCTAGTATAATACTATTTTATATTAATATAAATAAGTTAGTCCCTTAGCTAACTAAAAGGAGTATTAAAAGTAAGTTATCTATAAAGACTTTATATAAGCTACTAACTCTAGTAGTACTACTAGAGATCTCTATAGAGCTACTAAAGGCACTAAGGGGTATTAAAACTATAATAAGACTACTAAACCTACTAAGGGGCTATTATAGCCCCTATAGGGCTATTAGGCTACTAAAATAGCTAAAACTATACTAAGGTTATATTAAAACTTAAGAGGTAATTATATTAGCTAATATTTTATATATAATAAGATATAAGAGGAGGATTTTAAATTTAATAGAGTTTTTTCTAAGTATTACTTTTATCTTTTTTTCTTTCTAAATAACTATAATTCTTCTTAAATAGAAGATAAAATAATAAAGTTAATAATATAATCTTTTATTAACTACTTCTTTATATTACTATCTTTTATCTAAATCTATCTCTACCTATAACCTTACTTCTATAATGTGGTTAATAAGCGAGTTACCTAAATAAGTAAGTCACCTACTTTACTTTATTTTTAGTACCTTTTACCTTAGTACTTTTATTACTTAATAACCCTTTATAGAAATCCCTTTAAAAGAGGTAGGTATTATCTTTACCCTTTAAGCTCTTAAAAAGAATCTAAAACTAAGCTATAAATAAGCTATATTAATCTATAATATACCTTAATTAACTATATATAACTAATATAATAGCTAAGTTATATAATATAATTTTATACTTAATTTAAAGAAACTTACTAATTTAAAAGAGAAGGCTATAATAAAATATATTTTCTAGCTAGACTTATAAGGACTTCCCCCTTAGTACTTTAATATAAAAGATATAATAAACTAACTACTTATTAAATATAATAGTAGATATATTAGAGTATACTAGGTGAAAAACCTTATATAATAATAACTAGAGCTTATTATATATTTTTAATAAAGATATAATTATTAAAAAGCTAAATATAAAGATCTAATTATAATTTATAACTAGTTTATACTCTTAAAGAATATAATTATAAAATATAATATTATAAAGTCTAATATTTATAACTTTAATAAGACTAGGTTTTTAATAGGTTTTATTATAATAAGAATAGTTATTATAAGCTCTAATTAGGTTAAAAAAGTAAAAGTAATATAACTTAGTAATAGGGAATAAGTTATTATAATTTAAGTAGTAAATTCTTAGGGCTTAGTAGTATTACTATATATTATAATAAAAGGCTAAAATTACCTTATACCTTAGTATAAAGATAAGCGCTTACCCTTTAATTAGTATATTAATATAAGCTTAAATAGTTAGATAATAAATAAAATTAGTATAGATTAAATAAGATAGTTTTAAAAATATATAAAAGATTAAAATAAAGGTACTTATTACCTTCTTATCTTAAATAGCTATAAAAGTTATTACTTAACTATATTTAAGCTTTTTTATTAAAAAAATAAAATTATTACTCTTTATATACTTACTTATTCTTCTTATATACTCTAGTTTTTAAATATTAGTTATTTTAGTCTACTTAAAAAGACTTATAAGTAATAAATTAAAGATCTTATAAAGGCTAGTATTATATATATTACTAAAGAAGATTTCTTTTTTATATTCTTTTATATTTTTAATAAGTCTATTATAAAAGAAAATATCTAAGGTAGTTTTTAAAGTACTAAAATTACCTTTTTTAATCTTAAAAAGGTTATTTTTATCTTAAAACTAAAGTTTATAATACTAAGTCCTTTAAACTTATATCTAGGTTTAACTAGTTCTTAAGTCTCTTAGATACTAAGTATTATAATTAAAATAGTTTTATAGTCTTTAATTCTAAAAATATAAATTACTAATTATCTAAATAACTCTTTAACTAAAAGTCTTAATATACTTAATAGTTTTAAGAAAAATATAATAACTATTATATATAGAGTTATATTCTTATATACTTAGGTATATAAGCTTAAGGTTATAAATAAGGTTATTAGTAAGTACTAGTAAGTTAAAAAAACTAGATTATAAACTAAAGGATCTTTTTTTATATAAGATATAAGAGAATTAAAAAAGTAAATAAATATTAATAGTTAAGTAAAAGATAAAATATAAGCTTATAGTAGTTATAAGGTAAAAGTTAAAATATATAATTAGTAATATAGTATATATAGCTAGACTAGATATAATATATATACTTATACTTTAGATATAAAAACTAGTAAAGAAGAGGATTCTAATTAGTTATAGATAATTTTTTTTATTATTAGTAAATTATTAATAGTTAAAGGGTAAAGGGTTAGGTGAAGTAGGTAACTTACTTACTTAGGTGACTTACTTATTAACTATATTATACTTATTTATAATTATAATAAATAATATTTAGTAAATATAAATTATAAGGTTAAGGTTTATTTAGATTATAAGAACCTTATCTTATTTACTATTATATTAGATAAGGAGAACTACTAGAAAACCTATAGTAATAAGATATTATATATAAGAGCTTTTATAGTTTATAATATAATAAAAAGTTTATTATCTCTCTAAGAGTTAGTATATATATATAAAATAATTAAAGTTAGTCTAATTAGAAGTATTAAATTATTAAAAATAGAAAAATTATAAAGGAGAAAGATATAATTATATCTAGCTTAAATATAAAAAGGTTACTATAAGAAGTAATATATAGTTAATAATTAAAAGAACGCTTAAATAGGGTTTAGATTATAAGGTTAATATTAGAAATAAAATATAAAAAGGGTAAAAAAGTTATTTTTATTATTTTTAGAGAAGACGTGTTTTTTTATTAATAATACTTATTATATAATATACTATAAAGATTATTTTAGACCTAATATAACTCTCCCTATATAGTAATAAAAATAGATAGTTATATAATAATAATATAATTAGGATAAGGAAAAAGAGAAAAAAAAATTAAAAATAAAAAGAAAAGAAACTATAGTAAGAAGAAAAACCTAAACCTATATAATAAGACTTAAATAATATAAATAAACTATAATATATATTAAATAAAATAACTAGCTTTTAACTCTAAAATAAAAGAAGATATTTTTCTAGATCTCTTTTACTATAAATACTAAAAAATATATTATTACTCTAGACTTATTCTTTCTTAGGCTTAGTACTATTAGTTATTTTCTCCTCTTAGGTAGCTTTTTTTACTTCCTCCTTAGCTACCTTTATCTTCTCTTCTTTAGTAGCCTTCTTTAATTTTACTACTCTCTTTATAGCTTTTTTATAAGTAATCTCCTTTACCTTCTTAAGATTCTCCTCTTTAATCCTAGTATAGGTATTAACTTATTTTTATATACTAGTAAAAGACTATAAGCTTATTATATTATTATTATTATTATTAAATTATACTAATTAGACTATATATATCTATCTAGTCCCTCTATCTTTATAAGTAAGGGAAAAACTAAAGACCTTAGTAGAAAACCCTTACTTCTATATCTAACTCTAGTTATATATTAGTTCCTAGTAAGGGCTAGTAAAGCCCCTCTTTTTAATTATTTTCTAGGCCTTTTATAAGCCCTTCCTTACTTCTACCTCTACTCTATATTAGTCCTACCCCTATTTCCCCCTAGTTTTATCTTAAGCCTAATAGTTATATATATTAACCTATACTAGTTATATACCTATTTTATAATCTTCTTACTTTTAATTAGGTAGTCTAGTATATAAAGTATATCTTATTATTCTTAGAGTAAGGCTATATTAGAGATATATTCTTAGTCTATTAACTTATAATAAAGAAGTATATAATAAATATCTTTTAACTTACTCTTATACTAGTATATTTTTATATTATATTTAAATACCTAGTATTTATAGAGAAAAGTATTAAGGCTAATCTTCTTTATTTATAGCTATAATATAATTAAGCTTATATATTATAATATATAAAAGAGTAAAGCTACCCTAACTTTATACCTAGCTTATAAGGGCTTATATACTAGGTATAAGGTAAGTTATCTTACCTATCTTTAGCTCTTTATCTCTTTATATTCTTACTTTACTCTCTAGACCTTACTAGCCTAAGCTTTAAGTATATATTAATCTCCCTTAGGAGCCCCCTTATTTATCTTTAGTAAGTCCTAATATAGATATTTTATTAATAATAAGACTTATTTATTTTAGTACTAGTAATAAGGAAGAGAGATTACTAATAATACCTATATAGTAATATACTAGAGTTAGGTTATAGCTCTTATAGCTTTTTATTAATTAAGTATCTTACTTTTTTATATTATTAAGTAGATATTTATTAGGAGAATACTAAGCTTAGTCTTTATATAATAAGTAAAAGTAACCCTAAAAACTCCCCTAATTACCTATAAGTACCTTATTTATAATTCCCTTAAGGGTCTTACTAGGCCTTTTATAAAGCTAGTTATAAGACTATATTATATTATTACTTTAAATAATATAATTAGGTAGATTTTTTATAAGTAAATATCCCTTACTTCTTTAACCCTTAGGCCTTATAACTTCTTAACTATAAGTTATAAAGTATAAAGCGCTAAGTATATCTTTTTTAATATAACTTTAACTTATTTTTATTATCTTAACTTTACTAATAAGGTTACTCTAAGGAGGTAGGTATTTATAGATAACTTTACCTTCTTATCTTTAAATATAAAGAGGCTTAAATCTAGAGTATATTTATATTAGAAATATAATAATTTAAACTTTAAGATTAAAAAGCTAAAGTAATAATCTTTTACTTATTTCTTATAAATTATTTAGATATTTTTTAATTAACTCCTAGTTTTATTATAGTCTTTACTTATATATAATAGGTTTATATTATTTATAAAGCTAATTATATATAAGCTTAAGGCTAAGTTAAGGGCTTTATAAAGTAAAGCTATAAAGAGAATAAAAAAGATAAGGGATAGTAGTAAGCCCTAAGAGACTCTTTACTAGATTACTTTTTCTCTTATAAGACTATTATTAATATAAAGCTAATTTATTTTACTATTAAAAAAAAACTAAAAGAGGTTAAGAATCTACTTTAGGTAATTAAAGTAATAAAGTTTTTAAATAAGTAATTTATAGTTAATATTATTAAAAGCACTAGTTATTTAGTTATAGGAGTAATATTACTTTACTATAAGCTTATATTATATAGATAAGCTTAATTACTACTATAACTACTATTTCTATTAACCTTTATTTTTAGTTTTTTATTTATCTTTCTAGTAAAAGTTAGTATATTTTTACTATAGTTATAATATAAGTAATAAGAATCTTCTTAAAAAGTTTATTAGTTATATTAAGAAGGGTTATTAAGTACTATTCTCCTACTATCTAGAGGTTATTTAAAGTCTTCCTTAGTTTTTAGAGGATTATAGTAGTATTAGACTAGTATTATACTAGGAAATACCTAGTCTATAGAGATATATTAAAGATCTTAACTAGTGCCTTATAAAGTAAGGGGCCTAGGGCTTTTAGGAGTTTATATAAGACCCTATCTAGGCCTAAGGCGTTCTATACTATATAGCCTCCTAGTATATCTTTTACTTTACTTATAGTAATAACTATAAGAATATTAGTTATATCTTATATATAAGTAGGAGTACTTTATTCCCTATCTAAGGTCTTATTAGGCTTAATAATTACTAGGGCTAGGAAGAACTTCTAGGCTAATACCTTTACCTTTTCCTCTCTTCACTATACTAGAGAGTCTTAGCCTAGCTAAGCTAACTCTAAGATTATATTAGCTATATAGCTTATAATAAACCCTTTTACCTACCTATATATAATAATAGCTTATTCCTAATCTATAGTTAGTCTATTTCTTAGGTACTAAGTTAGGTTTAAATACTATAAGGTAGTAGTAAGTAATATCTATTATATAAGGAATTATTAAGAGTAAAACTCTTAAGACTAATTACTTAGAATTACTTAGATTAATTAATAGAAAACTAGACTATCTAGCTATAAGAAATCCCCTTCTTTATATATCTATCTACCTCTCTATTATAGAGTTAGATTACTTTAGATTACTAGTAATCTAAGTAATCTATTATCTTATAGATTACTACTAGCTTACTATAATCTATAGTAATCTAATAGACTATTTAGATTACTACTAGCTTATTATAATCTATAGTAATCTAGTTATATAACTAGTTATCTTAATTAAGTAACTTATAGGCACTTACTTAACCACTTCTCTAGGCTACCTCCTTAGCTACCCTATATATTCCTATACTTTTTTTTATTTATAATATAATACTTCTCTCTTATTAGTCTTATCTTTAAAGCTATAATAATTAGTCTATTATATTTTATTAACTATAGGTTCTTTTTTATTTTTCTTTCTTATATTATTATATACTTACTATATCTAACTATATATTTAAGTCTTATTCTTCTAAATCTAAATAGCGTTTAAAACTAGTGATTATTATTAAAGAGTTTAAGGTTATTATTATACCTTATTTTTTTTACTATTCCTAGAAGCTTTCTTATAAAATAATAAAAGGTATTTCTAAGTATAAAGAATATATTTATTAAAGTTATTCTTATAATACCTTAGGTATATTAGTTTCTTTTTTTAATTAGATTATCTTAGAACCTTAATGTTTATATTATAAAGAAAAAGAGGCTATTACCTTTCTTTAATATCTTTAATATAAATCCTCTAAAGTATTAACTAAGCTAGAATATTTATAAAAATAATATAAGTTTCTTATAACTTATAACTCTACTATTATTTAATATAATCTTTAGTCTCTTAATAAACTTAATAAGTTTAAATAGGCTAAGTCTAAGGTTATTATATAAGTGTAGTTTTTAAGTTATATAAATATATTAGATTAAAATATTATTTTCTTAGATTTATTATATATACCTAAGAAGGAACTAGATAAGTAGAGTACTAGTTATTAAACTACTAAAGTAAGTCTAAATAGTTTATAAGGTTCTTTATAAGTTCTTAAGTATTTTTAGAGTTTAGATATCTGTTAGAACAGGGTGGGTTGGTTTTGGTGGTCTTGATTAAGTGATGTAAAAAGGGTTCTATTTATATATAATTAAGGCTATCTATAGTTAAGTTACCATAGCCTCTATAGCTCGTAGATAAAGTGGGGCGAATTAGCTCTTCTAAAGTATAACCGGCTATTACCTAAGGCACCTATATAATTAGCCGCTTAAGCTAGTGCCTTAAGTAACACTAGTAAAATCTCTCTATAGCTTAATTCTAGCTAATTCACTTAAAAACATAATAAAAAGGAAAAATAACGAATATACTATTACTAGCACCTTATTCTTCTAGTGCTAGCCTCTTCCTACTACCGCCGCTATTAGCGCTTATATAAAGGAAAATCTACTTCTTCTATTAGGGGGGGGGGGGGGTCTTCCTATTTACTATAGGGAATATAGTATTCCCCCCCTTTAGCTTATTAAAGGCTATAATCCTAGCGTTAGAGTTATTAAGAGCTCTAAGAGAAGGCGTCTTTAAAAATATTATAGTAAATATATAGCTATTACTAATTAATTACTAGCTTCTTTAAAAGAAAGGCTCTTAAGAGAAGGTATCTTAAGAATATTATAGTAAATATATAGCTACTACTACTTATTCTTAGCTTCTTTAAGAGAAGGCGTCTCTAAAATATTATAGTAGCTAGTCTCTCCTAGGCTATTACCTCCCCTAGTAGTCCTAGATTTTAACT
>JAEIJG010000723.1:0-20212 GCA_037289395.1 Beauveria scarabaeidicola
TATAATATTAAACTCTAATTTATTAAGGTTTATATATAACCCTACTTAGAGTAAGAGCCTAAGTACCTTATAAATATACTACACGTACTTTATAATATTACTACTATATACTAATATATTATTAAGGTATATAATATAAAACTAGTTAAGGTAAGGTTATAATACTATATTAATATATTCCTAGAATATTACTAGTGTATTAGTTAGCCTAAATAGTATTACTAAGAACTTAAAGTAGTTATATTTATAATAGAACGCTATTTTCTACTTATCTCCTTTATATATTTAGATACACTAGTATATATCTTAGATATTAAACTTACTATAAATCTTTATATTATATAATTAGTTTATTATCTTATTTATTAGTAATAATACTATATAATTCTTATATATTTATTAGTTTAGTATATAATAATTTATATATATTTATAACTTACTACCCTTTTTTAGTATAAATAAGATAAGTACGCTTACTAGGCTTATTAATCGCTAAATCTATCCCTTTTTCTACACTTCTACTATAAAGTCACGAAGTTCTTATAACTCCTTTAGTATAAGCGTATAAATAGGTCCCTAAGATAGCACTATACTATCCTCTAATTTAATTATATATTATAACTTATCTAGTAGTAGTAATTATAACGCTTTTTCCTTAGAGAAGACTACTATAAGGTCTATATATTTTAGAGGTATCTTCTTAGCTTCCTTACTACGTATTTAAGCGCCTGCCTCGCCTATACCTAGGTTATTATTAATATTATCTAACTTAACGCGTCTAACCTATAGCACGCTATCTTCTTAATCCTCTAGCTCTTACGGTTTACTATCTCCACTAGCTATAAACGCGTATTTAGCCTATATAGCCACTCTATAATATACTTATATACTCTTTATAAGCTATATACTCTTTATAGTAAGATAATAGTTCTAGTAGTTATATATAAGTAATATATTTAAGTCTATATTATACTACTATAATGCCCCTAATAATATATTATTAGCTCCTAAGTCTATAACTATAATATAAATTTACTATATCTTTATTACTCCTTAGTTATTTATAAATTTTATAACTATATTTAGCTAGCTAAGTAATTTAAAGGGCCTACTATTAGCTATAATAGCGTCTTAGCCTAGTGGTTTTAATTAAACTATACTTATAATATAGCTATAGATAACGTTTCTATTACTTCCTAAGTCTAGTATAGCTCTTATAATAATATAGTGGCTTAATAACTATAAGTATATAGTTCTTATAAGAACACTATTCTTTATTAAGTTATAACTATCTTCTTATACCCTATATACTACCTAGGTTTCCTAGTTAGGTCTAGTGGCTAGGGTTATGTCTTATTACTACTCTCTTATATCCTCCTAGCGCCCTTCTTACTATTCTTATAACTAGGTTAAGCGCCTCTTACTATACCTTTCTATAATATACCCCTATTATTAGTATATTATATAATTTAAGGCCTTATATTTAAATTAGTAATAGTCCTTACTACACTTCTAATATCCTAGTTCTAGCCCTTCTAGATATATATTAACCTCACACTCCTTATATAATAGGCCTATAGTTCTAACACTTAAGTCCCTTCTTAGTATAGTATAATCTTTTTATCTATATATACTACTATAATTCTAATAACCTAGTTTACTAAGATTATATAATAACCCTATAGCCTTATCTTATCTTAATATCTAAGCGTAATTACTACTAACTTTATAGTCTTATAAGGGTTAGTATAGTCCCCTACTTAGTTTATTCTTATTACTTTAGCCTCTTTAGCTTTTATAAGTTTTCTATAAGTCTATTATATATCTATAGCTTACTAGCTACTCTTATAAGCTTAGAGGCTTATTTAGTAAAATCTCTTTAGTAAATACTAGTTATAGCTAGTTAAGGAAGAAATTAATATATATATTAGTTAGTAGCTAGTTTATTATTTTTAATTCCTTATTTTCTTACTTCTTTAGGAATTACTTAAATAACTAGTTCTTTACTTATTATATATAATCTAAGTCTATAAATACTATAAGGCTATATATATACTTATTACCTATTTCTAATTATACTTATTCCCTAAATTAAGCCTATAATTATACCTTAATAAATTTACTATCTATATTATTAGTTAGCTATTAAGTCCACTATTACTTTAATTTACCCTAAAGGTATTAGCTTATATAAATAACTTATTACTATATTATTATAAACTTATAAGGTCTTATTATAAAAATTATATCTAAGTCTATTATAAACGTCTAGAAGTTAGTTATACTTTTAGCCTTAAAGGTAAGATATTAGATATTAATCCTACTTCCTTATTCCTTATTATAAACTTACTTTAAAGGTATTTCTTTTTTACTATTAGAGAGTAGCCTATTAGGGAGCTTTATATCCTTACCCCTTTTTATCCTCTTAATTAGGCTCCTTCTCTTCCTAGCCTTTTACTTATAATATATCTACTTTAATATTACTTTATTATTATAATTTAAGAGTAATATCCTTATAGCTTTATTAATTAATATAGATTAGTTACTACCTATATTAACTAAGGCTTATAAGATAATATTATAGTCTAGTAACTATTACCTTCCTTTAGTTTATTTTAATAGAGCTAAGGAGTTATTTATAGTAGTTTTACTACTAACTTATAAGGAAGTTATAATAATCTTTTATATATATATAGTTCTTAAAGGTATTCTAGATCTCTTTACTAGTTCCTTTACCTTCTTATAATAGTAATAAATAACTTATTAGATAGTAGCTAGTATAAAGGAAGTAATAAAGGAGATCTTAATAAATAGCTATATTATAATAGTATAACTTTATTATTTACTAATAAGAATCCCTCTTACTTAGTCTATATAGGGACCTTATAGCTTTATAGCTATATCCTCCCTTATTATATATAGACCCCTACTATCTTATAATGCTAAGGTTCCTAGCTTCTTAGCCTCGTAGGCTCGTAGCTATATTCTCTTACTTATAACACGGCTATGCTATGACATTAGGCTAGGAGTTAATTTATTATCTAACTTATCTATCTAATTAGAGTTATATTTAACTTTAATTTAACTATCTTCTATATAAGTAAGGTATACTTTAATAAGGTATATAAGGGGCTTAGCTCTAAATACCTTTTTATATTAGTTTATAAATAAGGTTACTAGTTATCTAGCGGGGGGTACTTTATTATTAGTAATAGTACTTATTAGTAGAGTATATTCTTTTTTATATTATATTTATATATCTAACTATTATAAGGGTCTTTCTATTTCTAAGGGTAATTATTCTAAGGCTTATTATTATATCTATTATAGGGTTTATCTTCTTAATTAATATAATAATAGTTATAAGGGTATAAGGACTAGTCTTAGTATTTATCTCTATAATTATTAGTTAAATTACTATCTTATTATTAGAGATAATTATCTTTATAATTACTAAAATCGCTTTTATACTAGGGATAAGTATCTTAATAATTATTATTATTTTACTAGTAAAAGTAACTATCTTAAGAGAAATCCCTATCCTAAGGCTATCTTAATTCTCTATATAGTAAGTATAAGATTATCTAGGCTTAGGCCTTTACTACTTATTCTATTATATCTTATTAAGTTTCTTAAGCTCTCTTAGCTCTATAATAATAAGTTAATAACTTATAAGTAATAAAATCTATTATTAGATTATCTATAGAATTAACTAAAACTATTAGGCTTAGATTAAAATCTTAAAGAATATAATAAGTTATCTAGTCTTTATTTATACTACTAGCCTTATAATAAAGGGCTTTCTTATAATTAAGGTACTATTAAAGTATTAAGATATCCTTAGTAGTAAAAGAATACTTAAGGCTATCTACTTCTTCTATAATTATACTATAGTTATACTTAAAGTATTCTTATAGGAGCTTAATCTATAAATCTAGGTCTTTACTTAGTTAGGCTTTAGTAAATTCTAATAAGCTAATAAACTAAGTATAGTTATTAGACTCTTAGTTAAATAATAAGCTAAAGGCTATATTTTAAAGAATAATATTAATACCTACCTAGCTAGTTATTTATTTAATCTAATTAATATAAGAGATAATATCTATCTTCTTAAAGTTATATACTAGGACCTCTAGTTTAAATTATTAATAGAAACTAGGCGGGGGGGCCTCTTAGATATTATATCCTTATTTAGGTAAGATAATAGGTAATTATAGATAAAAATAGTTATTTATATAATAGCTATAATAAGAGTAGTTTAAATAGTAATAAGGTTAAGGATTATTACTAGTAATTAGTTTTATAAGAGACTCTAAGGGGTTATTAGTATTTAAGCTAATTAAGAATTATTAAAATAATTTTATTATCTTAGCTAAGCTATTAAAAAGAGTCTAATTTATAATTAGGTCTTATAGGGTATAAGCCTTAAGCTATTATTATTCTCTTATTCTTATACTTTAGATAATAGTAATAGCTAATTTAACTTTTATATTATTAACTTCTAAGAGAAGGTAAAGTTTATAATAAATATTTTTAATTACTTCTTATTTAGCTATTTAAATCTATATAGTATTATCTTTATAATCTAAGCTAGTATATTATATAAGGGGTATAGTCTTTACTATTTTATTTTTATTAATTAGGCTATATAAGATAGAGATAGATAGTATTAGGGAAGGGGTATAGAGTAAAGAGGTATAAGATAATATCTTTATTTTTATATTAGTAAGAGATAATAATCTTAAATACTAGTATTAAAATAAGTCTAATAAAAATAGTTATTTTAGTTTTTATATCTATAAAGATCTTAATAAAGTATCTTTTATTAATAGTTTATTAGATAAAGGAGAATCTAGTAATAAATTTATTATTATCTCTTTTATAATAAGATATCTTATAATATCTCTTATTTAAAGATATTATTATCTTTATTAGTTTTATTACTTTTCTTATTCTCTTATATTAAATAAAAATATCTTATAATATAAAGATTTAAAGTATAGTTTAAGGAAATAATAATATTTATATTAGTTAGAGAGGAGATTTTATTAACTAATACTAGGGAAAAAATTTAATCTTAGAGAAGTAGAAGAAGTTATAAATTATTAGTCTATAGGCTCTTTAAGAGGAAGAAGTAAAGGTTAATTAGTATAGTCTTTATTAAAAAAAGATAAGGATTTTACTAAATCTAGTATTAAAGATAAAAGTATACCTTAAGATTATAATATAGTTTTAAATAAGGTAATTAAGTTAGTTTTTCTAATAAAATAACCTTAACTATCTCTTAGTTACTTATTCTTCTTTAATTAGGGTTTTATTATAAATTATTATATATCTAATAATATTATTTAAATAAAAGAAGGTAAAGGGTTAAAATAAGATAAAAAAAAAAGAGGTTTTTAAGCTAACTAAAAAGGCTTAGAATAAGCTAATATATCCTTAACCTTCTAAAAACTAAATAAAAAGAATAAATCTAAGCTAAAAGGTAATAGTATTTAAAAATAGCTTATATTTAGAGTAATAGATATAATTAGACCTTATTATTCTTATAATATATTATAATATAATAATATATTAGTAAAAGATAGAATTTTAGTAAAAAAGAGCTAGGCTTAATCTTAAAGGTTATTAATCTTTCTTTTTTAATAGGAGATTATTAAAAAAGGCTATATTAAGGCTTATAATATAAAGATAATAATTTTCTATAATT
Organism: Beauveria scarabaeidicola; assembly: GCA_037289395.1. Taxonomy (NCBI): domain Eukaryota; kingdom Fungi; phylum Ascomycota; class Sordariomycetes; order Hypocreales; family Cordycipitaceae; genus Beauveria; species Beauveria scarabaeidicola. Next base: position 5,711 of record JAEIJG010000723.1, read on the forward strand.
AGAATTAGTAAGAAATAGTAATTACTACTATATAGTAAATTAAGCGAGGGGGAGATAGAGTCACACTATAGGGTATGAGCTAAAGTAAAGACCTAGATAAATATGTGTGTGTTCGAGAGAGAAGAGGCTATCTAGGGAGAAAGAAGGTGGCGGCTGATAAGGGGTCCTAGCTAGCTAAGTCAGCGAGCCAGGACGTGCCTGCCTGCTAACACAGATCGTCCCAAGTGTGGTAGTCGCACCAGGACTCGCAATAATACTTTGCAAAGCCCTATGAGGTTCGTATACCTACCCTCTAATAACCGGTCCTCTCTCATCTTTCATCGTCTAAACGATCATGTGCACTGGCGACCGTCTTAAACTCCCCGCAATCGGTCGATACATACAGTACGCTCGGCCGGCTCCACCATTTCCGACGGCCGAGTGGGGAAAGCAGCGATGGCCTCGTGTGCCATTATCTCGCCACCTTCAACACCGCCTTCAACACGCTTCACTTGCCATTCACACCTTCTTCCTATCCGGGCTGTCGATGACTCTCATTGACGAGCCATCGTCCATAATTATATTCCCCCCCCTTGACCCGACGCACAAACATCTACGATCCAGACGACCACGAGACCCTAGAGCGTCTGCACAATGGTAAGCAGAACGTCCGCTAGAGCCCTCTGCTCGGCTTGCCGCGCCTCTGTCTCTCCCTGGTCCTCTTCTTTACAAACACCCACGCCGTCGATACACCGAGCGAGCCGTCTTCCTTTTCTGCGGCCAACAAGGAGCGTCCACAATCGCAGCAGCCGTCGAGCCTACGCAACGACATCGTCACCCTCCTCCCCCAGCGACACCACGCCGCCACCGTCATGGCCTAGCTCGCCGAACCCAACACCCTACGATATATTTGGCATGTGCCGGCGTGATCCGTACACGAAGCGGCGCTTCCATCAGCTCGTCAAGCTCTACCACCCCGACATGACACCACCACCGACACCCGCCGCTGCCTCCGCCGCCGCCGCCGCCGCCGCCGCCACGCCGCTCTCGCCCGCCGTTCGCACCGAGCGCTACCGTCTCGTCATTGCCGCCAACGACCTCCTCAGCGACCCGTCCAAGCGACAGCTCTACGACCTTCACGGCGCCGGCTGGTACCACGGCCGCGCCCCGGACCTGCGCCAGCGGGACCGCGACTGGCGGTACCAGGCTGACAGCCCCGCGCGCAACGCCACCTGGGAAGACTGGGAGGCGTGGCACCAAGAGCAGCGGCGCCGGCGGTACGGTGGCGCGCCGCCAAAGCCCGTGTACATGAGCAACGGCCTCTTCGCGACGCTGGTGGTGGCCATGTGCTTCGTCGGGGCCATGGCGCAAAAGAACCGCGCTCTGGCAGTCGGCGAGCAGTACGTCGAGTTTGTCGAGGACCGCAACGCGGATATCGGACGGGCCATGCAGCGGACCACGAGCGCCGCGGCCGGTCGCTCCCGGGAGGAGCGCATCGACTCGTTTGTGCGGGATAGGGAGAATGTGGCGTATCGCTACCGGCCGAGCAAGTATGACGCGCCAGAGGTGGAGGATGGGGAAGCAGCTCGGGACGTGCAGCGGCTGCGTGGTGCAAGAGTGCCGCCGTCGTGACCTTTGTTCTCGGGCAGCTGGGATTTGTATATAACAGTGTACGTGTAAGAACGGCAATGTGGCCTACACGGTGCCCCCATTCTATTGTCCATGTTGTTGCATTGTTGCCATCTCATGTGATTGTTGCCATGGGTGCGAGTGGCGTACGTACATGTCACAGCCTACGAAGTACGTGTGAGTGCACTTAAAAATTGCACCGACCAACGCCACTTGAGCTGCGCGGAACAGCAGATTGATTGACACCAACAGCATAGCAAAAACCCAACTGTGGCGAAAGGACTGCGGATTCAACATCTGGTATATACACTATCGGGTAGCTCGAAGCTTCAAAGCTCGACCAAAGCTCCCCTGGTCGGGAAGCGCACCGATCAAGCAAAAGCTGAGCTTCTGACTCACCACACCACAGGGGGGCGTGTGAAGAAGGAAGCTGGGGCTGTATCCACGTAGCTGTGTGTCTCCGAGTAATCCTCGCTGGCCGTCGAAATACGAGCAGAAGCAATACAGCACTCTTTCACCAGAAGAGCAGGCTCCTTTTTTGTTTTGTCTCTTGTTTTCTCCTCCTTTTCTTGCTATTGGCCCTGGGCGATGGCAGCGCCACGGGGCGCGCCGGCACTCGACCCAATGTCTGGGCTACCCCTGCGCAGCTATTGTCTTGCTGCTTGCTAATTTGGACAATACTCAGCACGCAAAAGGGCAAAGTAATCCGTACAGTAGGATAGTTCGCGACAAAGCCTCGAGAAATGGTAAGCTGCTGTGTGCTGCTTCTCGGCGATGCGTCGCCACACGACTCCCCATCTACGAAGTGTACCAAGTAGTAGGTAGTAGCCCTGGGAGTAATGCTGGGGAGCTATTACTGAATATTACCAGTACCTGAGCCAAAGCCTCCGATGGGACACCCCCCTTTCAGTACCATCATCTTACCTGTCCACACCTGTGAGCACATTCTTGTTTGTTTGTGCTTTGACGGAGTAAAGGACCCACGATCCCCACTGACTCGGGTCTGATTCCTGTCATGATTTGAGCAAAAAGGAGCAGAACAGAGTAGAAAGATGGAACCTTGCTCTCTGTCCCAATAGCTGGTGTCGCTTGCCCACTCTACAGATGATAGTTTGCCCACAGTGGAATTGCAAAGTCCCAAGGCATTTTCCCTTGCGCCAAGCTTGGGTCGCTGTAAAAAATAAGCTCTTTCATAAGCTGCATCCTGCCCAGTTTAGCCGCCTCGTGTTATTACCTTGGAGCGACATATTACCACCAGAACAGAGATGAGCTGCAGCTGCAGTCGGTATTGCTATTGCACCAAAAAACGTTACCCAATCTGGCATCGCGCACGAGGAACACGCGCTAGAATGATAGATGGAATTTTTTTTTCTGCCCGCGCATGCCACCTTGCGCGGCATGGGTGCCAAGGTTTCCGAGGCTGAGCTAGGCGAGCAGAGCCTCAGGTCCCTTTTGCTTGTGCCAGATCCACTGCGAGATTGCGAGAAAATGGCGCCTTGAGCATCGTCCGTGGCGTGTGCCGACCCTCGGGGGCAGAAGGGTCGGCATGTTGGAGAGTCGGCGACGAGAGATGCATGTTGGATTCCAACAGACAAATGTGTCGCTAGCTGCACTTTACAGAATCCGATAACCAGAGCAGCTGCTGTCCCTTTTGTACCGAAGCATCGTTGTCATGTGTTGGCTTCGGAGCCTTGTAGTAATCCGGTCGGTAGCCGGCCGCCTCGGGTGTATTCGTATGCGCATGTAGGCCGGGTATCTAATAGTGTCGCTTTCCTGGTGGCAGAAAGCCAATGTTCCAAGAATCAAACCGCTCTACCAGCACTCTAAAAGTAAACCGGGCAAACCACTACCTTTATACCTTCAGTCTGCTGGCCGTTCCTGGATTGTCCCACAGCGAAAACAAATCGTATCCAGTCTTTCGCTCTTTGCTCACGTACTGGTAGATATACTAGACACACACATGGTCAGAGGCTGGAACTTGTGAGCCAGCACAGCGGGAGCAACAAAGAGCCGCACGCCCCCTTATTAGTTGAGTTTTTCTCGTGCTCGAGGCCAACAAGGACCCGCTTGGTGTGGCCCGAGACAGTCTCAAGCGGATAAGGACCAGTTTTTCCTGCTATTTCCACACCCAACCCACCAGCACAAACATAGTAAATGATAATGCTACTTCTGTTAGCGCCCACACGTGTAAACAGAAGGCTTCCAGTGGACAACTGGCGTTGCTTGTGGCCAGCTGGAACCCTTGTCGCTGGGCCGGGTGACACTTTGAATCTTATTGTACTGGTATACCGAGTAATAATTATTCGTACCATCTCGGTGCTGGCGGCTTTTTTCGAGGTTCCTGCCCCTGAAGTGCGCCGTAATAAATTGTACTTCCAGTAATGTTCAGCCTGGCTTCAAGGGGGTGTACTTGTAACTTGTAAGCCGCAAAAGTAATACCCGAAAAGACTGACAAGGGTCCTGTTTCGCTTCCTCAGGCCGAATCTGCTGTTGAAGCTTAGCCTTATCGCTGACGCGCTTAACCCGATACGGTGACCATCTGCGCCTCGATTCTGCCGATAAGTCCTAATGCGGCATATCTTATCAACTTTGGCGCAAAATTATTGTTTCCTTAATTCAACGGCATCGACATTTCGTCAGTAGCAGAGAATAAAAAAGTTTTCTCCCCCCTACTAATAAGCTGGTAGCGCATGGGTTCACAACGTGTGGCGCCGCCCAATTTCTTTGTAATGCTGCGCAGTTTTACCTTGCTCTGTTACCGTTTCCGCTGTCAGCAAAAGCTGCAATGAGCTCGGCAGAATGCATCGTAAAGCCGTACGAAGCAGTGTACTGGTAGTATCGCCAAGTGCGTTACATATCACCTGTGTGAATATGGCTGCTATGCATTCGGCCTCCGTATTGGCCAACAATCAACCTCCCTGTGAAGCTTTGGTCCGTCTTATTCACACCCCCATACCTTTCATTCATTCACCTTTTTCCTTGCCTGTGCTCATGATTCATGGCCCACCCGCCAAGCACACAAACGTCTCGGGCTTCTCAAACTCTGCTCGCGCTCCCGCAGCAGGCTGGTTGGTTGGATCCTTTCCACTCTCACACCCTCAAATCCACCCGACTTTGCCCGATACATCATCAACGCCTGGTTCGTGAGGCCATCACCGCCCATCACACACCCTGCTGGCCGCCGTTTGTAGTTGCCTCTCAACGCTCGTCAGAATATCCCTCTACTGTATGCCCCGGCCGCCTCGGCCCCCTTCACTCTCTGGCCATAATACCGTACACACACAGTCCTCAAAGTCCCGTACCATACTCGTAGACCCCAACCCCAGTGGATCTCTCACCTGACTCCAGTCCTCTCTCCCTCCCTTTTCCTCCAGACTTTTACTCCTTCTCTCCCACACCTTTGCTCCCAGACCTCAGCACATCTCCAATACCTCCTCTTCAACCAATCTTCAATCTCCCCTCACCAACCTTCACAATGGCCTCCCGCTTCGTCGCCTCCCGCCTGGCCTCTGCCGCCCGCGTCAACGTCGCTGCCGCTTCCAAGCGCTCCATCTCTGGTACGTAGCTCCATGAGATGAAAAGTTTTCTTCCCGATTGAACCGTCATCGAAACCATCGAGACCATCGAAACCACCTTCAATGGGCCTTCCTGGTTGCCAATGGCTTCAATTCGTCGGCTTCAATTGTCTCGAGAAGCTGCTTATTGATTCAATTGACTGACATGTCTTGCCTCTCAGGTGCCGCTAAGCGCACTCAGGTTGTCCCCCGCACTGCCTTCCAGGTCCAGCGTCGTGCCTACTCCTCCGAGATGGCCAACGCTCTCGTTGAGGTCTCCAAGAACATTGGTATGGGCTCTGCCGCCATCGGTTTGACTGGTGCCGGTATCGGTATTGGTCTCGTCTTCGCTGCCCTCATCAACGGTGTTGCCCGCAACCCTGCTCTCCGTGGCCAGCTTTTCTCCTACGCCATTCTGGGTTTCGCTTTCGTCGAGGCCATCGGTCTCTTCGATCTCATGGTTGCCCTCATGGCCAAGTTCGTACGTTTAACCGATTCGCTGAATATTCCCTCATAGCAGCCGACTGACTTTTTCTTCTCAGACGTAAACAATTTCTCATTCAATTGAGCCGATCCCTCTTCACTGATGGGGTCTCTAATACCTGGGGACGATCAGCGATGTCGGTGTACGGTGTGAAGGTCTCACGATGGAGTTCCTTTGCCAACACTCACCTATGTTTAAAAACGGAATTGCATTATAGACGGGATTGATACTGGGGAGGCGGACATGTCAACAAGACATGATCGTGATAGATTTGGAAAGCCCACACACAGGTTCCTGTTAGGAATCACCTTGTAAAATAAAAGGTCAATCGTCTCGATGATAAAATTTTCTTTGTCGATACCAATCGATACCATATTCAAGAGCGGGTTCTCACTTGAAGTGACTGGTGGCGATGAAGGATCTTTGCAATCAACTCATAGCGAGACCACTCTCTGTTCATGGTATCCGAATTATCTCCACGTCGTTGGCGTTGATGGGCAGCAGCTGCGCAATGCCTTCCTGCAAGCTGCCAATGGGTGTTTGGCACCTGCAACGTGTAATGATTCGTTTGCCGAAGCTTCATCCCGGCAAGCTTGATCTCGATTCTCCAGTCAGAGCTCCACTCGATATGCCGCTGTCTTCCACGCTGTATGGCGAGCTACATCTGGTAGCTGATCACTTGAGCTCCGTTACAGCTAGCTTCAGCTTCAAGCTTCGGCTGGAACCTCTAGGAAGCTGTCAGTCGGGCTCGAGGATAGTCGCAGATTATACCTCCACGATGGGCTGATGATTGCGATATCTCGAAGTTATTTGGCTCACAGTCGGTTCATCGGTCAATCGTGCGGTCAATCGTTGTCAGATTCGGAGCTTTTGGTCTTCGGCCTCGGGGCCTCGGGCGGGGTGTTGCTCGCCAGCGTTGGGGCGGCGTAGAGCTTTCCGTGCTTCACATCCGCATTCAATTGCTGCATGCTCTGCATTGTAAACGAACACCCCGAGAACGAGTTTACCCTGACTGATCAGGAATGAATTGTTGGTGACTAGGAGCGCAGCGCTGCTGATGCAACGTGACGATGTAGGCTGCGTCTGCAAACGCGAGGGATCGGCCGCAGTTTGGCGGCGGCAAAGTTGAGCCAATTTCAGATAGAGTCACTGTATGAGTGGATAGTATCCGTAGATTGTAAATGTTCGAAAGGTTCAATTGCATTTACATTTGCGGAGGCTGTCGACGTGCGATGGTAAATACTTATTGCTGCAGGTTCCCCTCACTTGTGACGCACCAGCCGGCCACGTTTTTCCGGCTTGGCTGATTTCTGCAGGAACGACATCCCTGCGTATACACAACAGCAATAGAAAATGCTACATGATACAAAAGCACTTGATTACAAGTTGCTACTATATTTATTTTGCATTAAAATCATGTCTTTTCACTGTAATTTTACGAAAACAATCACAATCACAAATAATGCCACATCGTTGCAGCTTGATATAATCCAGTTCCTTCTTTTGACCCCCAAACGCCGTCTCAAGTATGCTATATACACTTATTTCTTGAACGTAGCACTCCTCTCTCCTCTAATTGGTGGCGCCTTTCTCGCGCCCTTCAATGGTTCATCTCCAGTCTTGGAGTATGGATCAAACACCTTTTGCGGCTTCGCTGGGCGAGCCGCCGCAACACCGTCCCGCTTGGCGTGCATGACAGATGTCGCGTTGCTATAATCAAACGGCACCGCATTGTACTTGGCCCCTGCCGCCGACTTCTTCTGTTGCTTTTCTGCCTGGCGCTGCGCCTTCTTGGCCTGTCTAGCTTCTCGCTTCTGCTGTATTTCAGCCTGCTTCTTGGCAGCCTTGCGCTGCTTCCTCGGCTGGCCTTGTTCATCATCAATATCAATGATACCGGCGGCGGGCGCTGGCTCCATTCGCGTGTCACCCTCCTCATCCTCGTCAGAGTCGGAATCTTCGCTTGTTTCTGATTCGACATCAGGCGCAGATTCTGACTTGCGTTTTGTTCCGCGTTTCAACGTAAACTCTTCGTCCTCCTCTATAGGGGCAGGCGGTGCAGGTGCAGGAGCTTCAGGCTCTGCAGGCGAAGTAGCATCTTCCTCCACTTCTACACCCTCTTGGACAGAGGCAACGAACCTTTGCCAAGGGAACGGCACTTCCCCCTTCAGCTCTTCATCCACGTCCCGTGAGCCATCCCATAGGGAGCTGATGGGCATATCACCGAACAAGCGCGAGCGTGGCAGGTTTCTGTAGGCAATCTTACCTCCAAGGTCTGGCAGTTTAGTGAGGTCGCAGCCTGGCTTGGGCAGCGCGTCTCTAGTCGCCGCGTCCGGGGCAATACTTGCAAAGAATTGCAGCAGGCTGGGTCCCGGATTTTGACTAGCTTCCAAAACGCGCGCCCAAATCTCGTTAATTCTCGATCTGGCCAGAGGCGCTGTGAGAGGCATTAGGCTGTGAAGAGCTTTGGCGTCTGGAGGATTGGCACGGCAGATATCAGCCAGATGGTTCGTCCCTAGAACGAAGTTGGGACTTTCATCTTCCTTTCTCGCCGTATCATCACGCCACTTCCAAATAGTTTTGAACATGGTGAATTGTGCTGCGTCATACGACAGATGTGAATGCTTCAGCAGATAGTTATACCAGCCGCGTGGGCCTTCTCCAGTCTCCTCTTGGTAGCCTGCGTGTACGTGTCGAGACAGGGAAAGATCTTTCGATTTCTGCAGAGCACGGCCTATGAGGTCCTGCTCTGGTGCGCTTCGGTTCGATGAAGAGACAAGGTCATTGCGAACCTGGTCGTATATGTGGAGTAGGTAATGGGTATCGGAACGCGCATAGTAGAGCATTTCTTCCGGGATTGGGCGAATGCGCCAGTCGGCCAGCTGATACTGCTTATCAGCATCAAAATCGGCAAATTTGGAGAGCAAAAAGGCGAGGCTACGGCCCGAGTAACCCAGTTGCTCGCAAGCAAAGTATGTGTCGAAAAGACCATTGACGTAAAGGCCCAAATCGCGCTGGAGCCAGACCATATCCATGTAGGCTCCGTGGAAGACCTTTACAATTGAAGGGTCCGCGAAAGCCTCGTTGAGTACCTCGAGCTTGTGGCGCCATGGTTGAAGAGTGTCGACGATCCAGTCCTGCTGTCGGGTGCTAATCTGCATGAGGGAAACAAGACCTGTGTATGTTCGGAAGTCATGATGCTCGAGATCTATGGCAATCTCCTTTGATTTCTTCAGCTCTTGGAGCATTTCGAGTACGCCTTCGTATGTATCGACCCATTTTGCCGTGGTTGTCTCGACAGGCTGCCACGGGATGGGATTCGCCACTTTGAAAAGGCTATCGGGATAGGTCATTTGCAAAATTTCAGGCTCGTATGGGTGCTTGTATCTAGAGACAGGATTAGTAAGAAACGTCTGTATGCCGCAGCATGTACGTACTGTGTCGAGCCGTTTTCGTCGGTAAACGTAATGAGACTCTCCTCCAAAGGTACGATGGCATGAGGCTTTTTTGTAAGAATCGGCTTCCAGGGACCAGTGGGAAAATTGTCGGGTTGCAGTTCGAAGGTGGCTTGCGGTTTTACCACGTTGGCATTTCGTATGACTTTGCTCGTGGGTTTCGCTTTCTTTGGCTTGGAGGTCTATGACTCGTCAGTTTCGATTAAATTTCCGAGGATATAGTTGAATACGCACAGCATCCGAGGGTGGTTCTTTGCGCTTGATGAGCCCGGTATATTCGTCGAGAGCCGTGTCGGCCTTTTCGAGGACCGAGTCGACGACATCAACCACGGCCTGCCAGTTCATATCAATGTCGTCCGCATCTTTGAGCGTCGGGGCGGCGACGCCACAGGCGCGCGCAGCTGACTGCAAAAGGCGAGTAGAGAGCTCAAGGAGGCGGGACGAGTTTTCGTCGAGCTGCTCGGCAGCATCCGGATTGACGGTTCGCTGGAAGCTGAGATCTTCGGCGGCGATTCGGTTGGCGTACTTGACAGTGGCGACCAAGGAGTTTTGGACCCCGTCCTGCAGTGACTTGAAGTCCTGAGGCGCCGCCATGTTGCAGGTGGTGAGCTGCTGGGTGATGTTGATGGTGATGGATGCTGGACCTTGTCGCAATGCGATTGGGAACAAACAAAAAAGAGTAGTGCTATTGGCACGAGAGCTTTTTGCTAGTGACACGATATCACGTGGGGGCTTTCCTGCTATTTACTTATTAGGTACCTTGCCCCACTAGCGCGCCACCCACTAAAATTAAGTACCTTTTAAGAACCACCTAGATAGGCAATTTATTCCCTTTCCCCACTAACCTTAATATATTATCACCACTAGTACGCTATAATATAGATTTTTTCTTCTTTCTTCTATATAATAATAAATAAATATACTTATATTAATTTTATTACTACTATTACTAGTGCCTTTATTTAATACTCTTAATAAATTATTTTCTTTTTTATAGTAATTTTATTACTAAAATAATATTACTATTATTAAGCACTATATAGTAAGAAAGTGGCTTTATAATAGTACTTATATTATAATATTATATAAAATTTATTATAATAAAAGTACTTAGTAATATACCTTAAGGAGTTATAACCTAAGAGAGTATTTAATATAAAAAATAAATTACCCTTTTTATCTCTTTATAAAAAAGACTTTAATATCTAATAACCTCTAAACCTATAAGGTTAAGGATAGCTTTTATAACTACCTCCCTTCTATCTAGCCTAGTATATATATTATATATTAAAAGTAAACTCTAAATTAATTAACTTTACTTATAAGTCTTATAAAATATTAGGCTATTCTAGCTTATAAGGTTAGCTAAATTATTTATAATACCTATACTAAAGAAGACCTTATTTTTATAAAAAAAGATATATATAATAACTAGTAAAAGATATAAATTATAGGCCTAAATAGCCTTATACTAACTTAATAATAAATATAAATTCTTTAATAGAATAACTTCTACTACTTTATTACTTATAATAGTATTATACTTATTAAAATCTTCTAAACTTACCCTTATTATAAGTTAATATAGAAGTAATTCTTATATATTATTAGCTATAATAATACTTATAAAACTAATTACTTTAAATTATATCTTTTTTAGGTTACTAGTATTACTAATTAGAACTTTATTATTAATTTTACCTAAGGCCTAACTAATTATAAGACCTTTAATAGTTATAATTAGCTAATAAGCTAGCTTAAAAAATTCTAATAAGGGCTTAATATTTTATAACCTTTTATTATTATTATAAATAATAAAAAAGTACTTAAAAAGGTAATAACTTTAATATAGCTAGATATTTAATAATAACTTTATATTTATTATATTAATACTAATACTTACTATGCTATTTATACCTACTAGAAGGCCTCTTCTAGTAATATAGAAGAGCCTATAATTAATAAAGGTAAGGTTATTATTATAGTTAGATAGCTTAATAATACTATAGATAATAATTATAACTATACTAGTATATTTACTACCTAAAAGAGGGTTATTTTTATACTAACTAGTAAAGCTTTTAAATAGAAGTAGAAGGTAATATATATAAAATTCTATTACTAAGATAGTATTTTTAAGTATATTATTAACTACTATTTCCCTTATATTAACTAATAGGCTTAATATAGAATTTAGGAGTATTATAACTTTAGCTAATAAATAAACTTACTTAATAAATCTTACTATAAAGATATTAAATTACACCTTATTAATAGTACTAATAACCTACTAAGGCTTTATAATACCCTAATATAAATAATTAAAAAGAAAGAATAATAATATAATAAAAATATAACTATAATAGCTTATTATTAGATATAAAAATTTAATTATAAATAGCTTAAAGAGCTTATAGTCTTAGTCTTATAAGTCACACTTAACCTCCTTATTATAAAATATAATAAAGTAATAGCTTTAATTAAGTATCTAAATAACTCTTATTAGCGGCTACCTCTAACTAATATAATATATTACTTTATATATTAATATAGGCTTCTTTATATATATAAACTAAAGTATTATATTAAAGAAGAGGCTATTATTAGTCTTAATTAGGTTTATACCTAATAGTAGCTCTAATAACTACTAATAAGAAAGGGGCTAATTTTCTATATAAAAATTATACTAATTATATAATAAGATATTAAAGAGCCCCTCTACTAAATTATCATAGCATAGCCGCGTTATAAGTGAGAGAATACAGCTACGAGCCTGCGAGGCCAGGAAGCCAGGAACCTCAGTATTACGAGATAGTGGGGGTCTATATATAATAAGGGAGGATATAGCTATAAAGCCACAAAGTCCCTATATAGACTAAGTGAGGGGGATTCTTATTAGTAAATAATAGAGTTATATTATTATAATATAGCTATTTATTAAGATCTCCTTTATTACTTCCTTTATACTAGCTACTATCTAATAGGTTATTTATTACTATTATAAGAAGGTAAAGGAACTAATAAAGAGATTTAAAATACCTTTAAGAACTATATATATATAAAAAGCTATTATAACTTCCTTATAAGTTAGTAGTAAGATTATTATAAATAACTTCTTAACTCTATTAGAATAAACTAAAGGAGGGTAATAATTACTAGACTATAATATTATCTTATAAGCCTTAGTTAATATAAGTAGTAACTAATTTATATTAATTAATAAAGTTATAAGGATATTACTTTTAAATTATAGTAATAAAGTAATATTAAAGTAGATATATTATAAGTAAAAGGCTAGGAAGAGAAGGAGTCTAATTAAGAGGATAGAAAGGGGTAAAGATATAAAGCTCCTTAATAGGCTACTCTTTAATAATAAAAAAGAAGTACCTTTAAAATAAGTTTATAGTAAGGAATAAAGAAATAAGATTAATATCTAATATCTTATCTTTAAGGCTAAAAGTATAACTAACTTCTAGATATTTATAATAGACTTAGATATAATTTTTATAATAAGACTTTATAAGTTTATAATAATATAATAGTAAGTTATCTATATAAGCTAGTACCTCTAAGGTAAATTAAAGTAATAGTAGACTTAATAGCTAACTAATAATATAGATAGTAAATTTATTAAGGTATAATTATAGGCTTAATTTAGGGAATAGATATAATTAAAAATAGGTAATAAGTATACTTATAGCCTTATAGTATTTATAGACTTAGATTATATATAATAAGTAAAGAACTAATTATTTAAGTAATTCTTAAGGAAGTAAGAAAATAAGGAATTAGAAATAATAAATTAACTACTAATTAATATATATATTAATTTCTTCTTTAACTAGCTATAGCTAGTATTTACTAAGGAGATTTTACTAAATAAGCCTCTAAGCTTATAAGAGTAGTTAATAAGTTATAAATATATAGTAGACTTATAGAAAACTTATAAAAGCTAGAGAGGCTAAAGTAATAAAAATAAACTAAGTAAGGGATTATACTAACCCCTATAGGACTATAAAGTTAGTAGTAATTACACTTAGATATTAAGATAAGATAAGGCTATAGGGTTACTATATAATCCTAGTAAACTAGGTTACTAGAATTATAGTAGTATATATAAATAAAAAGATTATATTATATTAAGAAAGGACCTAAGTATTAGAACTATAGGCTTATTATATAAGGAATATAAGGTTAATATATATCTAGAAGGGCTAGAACTAGGATATTAAAAGTATAGTAAGGACTATTACTAATTTAAATATAAGGCCCTAAATTATATAATATACTAATAATAAGGGTATACTATAGAAAGGTATAATAGGAGGCGCCTAACCTAGCTATAGGAATAGTAAGAAGGGTATTAGGAGGATATAAGAGAGTAGTAATAAGATATAACCCTAGCCACTAGACCTAACTAGGAAACCTAGGTAGTATATAGGGTATAGGAAAACGGTTATAACTTAATAAAGAATAGTATTCTTATAAGAACTATATACTTATAGTTATTAGGCTACTATATTACTATAAGAGTTATACTAGACTTAGAAAGTAATAAAAATATTATTTATAGCTATATTATAAGTATAGTTTAACTAGAATTACTAGGCTAAGACACTATTATAGCTAATAATAAGCCCCTTAAATTACTTAGCTAGCTAAATATAATTATAAAATTTATAAATAACTAAAGAGTAATAAAGATATAGTAAATTTATATTATAGTTATAGACTTAGAAGCTAATAATATATTATTAGGGGCGCTATAATAGTATAATATAGACCTAAATATATTACTTATATATAACTACTAGAACTATTACCTTACTATAGAGAGTATATAGCTTATAAAAAGTATATAAGTATATTATAGAGTAGTTATATAGGCTAAATATATATTTATAACTAGTAAAGATAGTAAACTATAAGAGCTAGAGGATTAAGAAGATAGTATACTATAGGTTAAACGCATTAGGTTAGATAATATTAATAATAACCTAGGTATAGGCGAGGTAGGCGCCTAAATATATAATAAGGAAGCTAAGAAGATACCTCTAAAATATATAGACCTTATAGTAGTCTTCTCTAAGGAAAAAGCGTTATAATTACTACTACTAGATAGGCCGTGATATATAATTAAATTAGAGGATAGTATAGTACTACCTTAGGGACCTATTTATATACTTATACTAAAGGAGCTATAAGAACTTTATAACTTTATAGTAAAAGTATAGAAAAAGAGATAGATTTAGTGATTAATAAGCCTAATAGATATACCTATTTTATTTATACTAAAGAAAGGTAATAAGTTATAAATATATATAGATTATTATATACTAAACTAATAAATATATAAGAATTATATAGTATTACTATTAATAAATAAGATAATAGACTAATTATA
>JAEIJG010000724.1:0-20212 GCA_037289395.1 Beauveria scarabaeidicola
GTACTAGTAATAGTATATTTATTATTTTTCTTTTTTTATTATATTTTTAAGTAAATTAGCTAGAATTAAGCTATAAAGAGATTTTACTAGTGTTACTTAAGGCACTAGCTTAAGTAACTAATTATATAAGTGCCTTAGGTAATAGCTAGTTATACTTTAGAAGAGCTAATTCGCCCCACTTTACCTATAAGCTATAGAGGCTATAGTAACTTAACTATAGATAGCCTTAATTATATATAAATAGAACCCTTTTTACATCACTTAATCAAGACCACCAAAACCAACCCACCCTATTCCAATAGTTACCTCTTAAGTTTTAATATAACCTTAGTATAGTTTTAGCTATTTTAGTAATCCTAGTAGCCTTATAGGGGTTATAATAGCCCCCTAGTAGGTTTAGTAGTCTTACTATAGTTTTAGTATTCTTTAGTGCCTTTAGTGGCTCTATAGAGGTCTCTAATAGTGTTACTAGAGTTAGTAGCTTATGTAGAGTCTTTGTAGATAACCTACTTTTAATAATCTAAGTAATTATTCTTTTATAATAACTTATATTATTTCTTAACTAATTAAAATATTAGTTTTTACTAAGATTATCTTAATTTTATCTTAAGTTTATATTTATTTATATTTAAATTATAGCTTTTTTATTAAATCTTTATACTTATTTTTAATTAAAAAAGGCTTATTACTAATTTCTTATTTAGATCTTATTCTCTATTAGGTTATAATTATATTAGGCTTATTATAATATAGTTTAATTATAAGAATATATCTAGGTATATCTCTAGTAGTAAATTAACTATTATAACTACCCCTTATAAAGTAGCTATAAGCTATTATTATCTAAGAGTAGATTTATATATTCTTAATTATCTAGGAAGTTATTTTCTAATTTTATTACTAGATTAGGCTTAATATAGTTATATACTATTACTTACTTATAAAGGTGTTATTAAGTTAAAAGAAAAAAAAAAGAAAAAGAACTAGATTATAAATTAAAAGATCTTTTTTTATATAAAATATAAGAAAATTAAAAAAGTAAATAAATATAAATAATTAAGTAAAATATAAAATATAGGCTTATAATAGTTAAAAGATAAAAGTTAAAATATATAGTTAGTAATAATATAGTTAATAAATAAGTATACTAAATAAGTAAGTAAGCTACTATACTAGACCCTTTACCTTTTAACTATTAATAACTTAACTATAATATAAAAAAAAGTCTAAAACTAATTAGAATCTTCTTCCTTATTAGTTTTTATATCTAAAGTATAAGTATATATATTATATCTAGTCTAACTATATATACTATATTACTAACTATATATTTTAACCCTTACCTTATAACTACTATAAGCTTATATTTTATCTTTTACTTAACTATTAATATTTATCTAATCTTTTAAATCTCTTATATCTTATATAAAAACTAATCCTTTAGTTTATAATCTAGTTTTTTTAGCCTACTAATATTTACTAATTAGTTTATTTATAGCCTTAAGCCTATATACCTAAGTATATAAGAATATAACTTTATATATAATAACTATTATACTTTTTTTAAAACTATTAAGTATATTAAAACTTTTAATTAGAGAGTTATTTAAATAATTAATAATTTACTTTTTTAGAATTAAAGACTATAAAACTATTTTAGTTATAATACTTAGTATCTAAGAGACTTAAGAACTAGCTAAACTTAGATATAAGTTTAGAGGACTTAGTATTATAAACTTTAGTTTTAAGATAAAAATAATCTTTTTAAGATTAAAAGGGGTAATTCTAATACCTTAAAAACTACCTTAGATATTTTCTTTAATAATAGACTTATTAAAAGTATTAAAAAATATAAAAAAGAAGTCTTCTTTAGTAATATATATAATATTAGCTTTTATAAGATCTTTAATTTATTATTTATAAGCCTTTTTAAGTAAACTAAAATAACTAATATTTAAAGGCTAGAGTATATAAAAAAAATAAGTAAGTATATAAAGAGTAATAATTTTATTCTCTTAGTAAAAAAGCTTAAATATAATTAAATAGTAACTTTTATAGCTATTTAAGATAAAGAGGTAATAAATACCTTTATTTTAATCTTTTATATATTTATAAAAATACCTTATCTAATCTATACTAATTTTATTTAGGCTATAATCGCGATAATTAGTCTTAGTAATTCTCAGTCAAACGTAGGGTACATATTCTAAGTAGAGATAGTGGCTTTATATACTCTCTGTGGGACTAACTCCCGGCTAAACTAGCCGGGAGTTAGTCTTAAGAAAAATATAAGAAATTAAGACTCCTTTTAGTAATTAGTAGATAAGGACCACCTGCTACCAGGGCCCCTAGCTAGTGTGGTACCTCTGTTATAGGGGTGCTCTATCGCTATGTAAGAATTATGAAAAAAATTAGGGCTACGACTGAGAATTCTAGCTAAGACTAATTGTTATAATCACGGCCTTATTATCTAACTATTTAAGTTAATATTAATATACTAATTATAAGGTAAGCGCTTATCTTTATACTAAGGTATAAGGTAATTTTAGCCCTTTATAATAATATATAGTAATACTATTAAGCCCTAGGAATTTATTACTTAAATTATAATAGCTTATTCCTTATTACTAGACTATATTAATTTTACTTTTCTAACTTAATTAAAGCTTATAATAATTATTTTTATTATAATAAAGCTTATTAAAAACCTAGTCTTATTAAAGTTATAAATATTAAACTTTATAATATTATATTTTATAATTATATTCTCTAGGAGTATAAACTAGTTATAAATTATAGTTAGATCTTTATATTTAGCTCTTTAGTAATTATATCTTTATTAAAAATATATAATAAGCTCTAGTTATTATTATATAAGGTTTTTTACCTAATATACTCTAATATATCTACTATTATATTTAAAGAGTAGTAGATTTATTTATTAAATTATACTAACTAGGCCTATATATACCTATCTAGTCCCGCTATCTTTATAAGTAAGGGAAAAACTAGACTCCTTAGAGGAAAACCCTTACTTCTCTATCTAACTCTAATTATATATTAGTTCTTAGTAGAGGCTAGTAAGGCCCCTCTTCCTAATTATTTTCATTTTACCCCCCTTAGGGGGGGGGTATCCCCTTTATTAGGTCTTAGCTCCTCCCCGTCTACTCTATACCTACTCTATACCTATCCTATCCTAGTTCTACCCTAGGTCTAACGTTTATATAGGTTAGCCTCTATAGGTTATATACCTATTTTATTATTTTCTTACTCTTAACTAGGTAGTTAAGTATATAAAGTATATCTCTTTAGTCCCTTAGTAGCACTATAGTAAGGGTATAGTACTAGTCTATAAGTTTATACTAGAGAAGTATATAATAAATATCTTCTACCTTATATCTATACTAATATATCCTTATATTATATCTAAGTACTTATTACTTATAGAGGAAAGTATTTAGCCTAATCTTTCTTATTTATAACTATATTATAATAAAGCTAATATACCTTAATAAGTAAAAGAGTAAGGTCGCCTTAGCCCTATACCTAGCCTATAAGGGCTTATAGACTAAGAATAAAGTAAGCTATCTTACCTACCTCTAGCTCTTAGTCTCCTTATACTCCCACTTTACTCTTTATATCTAGTTAGCCTAAGCCTTAAGTATACGCTAGTCCCCCTCTAGTACCCCCTTACTTATCTTTAATAAGTTTTAGTAAAGGTCTTTTATTAGTAATAAGATCTATCTTCTACTACTTTAGTGGAGTAAGACTAGGGATAATACTTACGCGGTAGTATACTAAAGCTAGGCCGCGGCCTTATTAGCCTCCTACTAGTTTAGGGTTCTACTCTTCTATATTATTAGGTAGATATCTACTAGTAGTATACTAAGCTCTATCTCTATATAGTAAGTAAGGGTAGCCTTAAAGGCTCCTCTAACCACCCTTAGGCACCTCGCCTATAGCTCTTAGAGGGGTCTAGCTAAGCCCTATATAGGGCTAGCTATAGGGCTATACTATACTACTACTCTAAATAATATAATTAAATAAATTCCCTAGAGGTAGATATCTCTTATTTCTTTAACCCTTAGGCCTTATAACTTCTTTACTATTAGTTATAAGGCTTAAAGCGTAGACTAGACCTTCCCTAATATAGACTTAACCTACTTTTACTATCTTAACCTTATTAATAATATTACTCTAAGGAGGCGTATATCTATTAATAACTCTATTACCTTGCCCCTAAGTATAAGAGGGCTTAGATCTAAGGCTTACTTATATTAAAAGTATAGTAGCTTAAACTTTAGTATAAAGAAACTTAATTAATAGGTTCTTACCTAGTCTTTATATATAGCCTAGGTATTTTCTAGCTAAGACTTTATTTTATTATAGTTCTTCTTTATATATAATAGGTTTATATTATCTATAAAGCTAACTATATATAGACCTAGGGCCGCTCTAAGGGCTTTATATAGTAAGCTTATAAAGAGGATAAAGAGGATTAGTAATAGTAGTGAGCCTTAAGGGACTTTATACTAGACTACCCTTTCCCTTATTATACTACTATTAATTTAGAGCTAGTTTATCCTCTTATTAAAAAAAGATTAAATAAGATTAAGGATCTTTTCTAGGTAACCTAACTAGTAGAGCTCTTAAATAAGTAGTCTATAGTTAATATTATTAAAAGCTTTAGCTATATTTAGTTAAAGGAGTAATATAGTCTTACCTTAGGCCTAAGCTATATAGACTAGCTTAATAACTATTATAATTACTATTTTTATTAACTTATACCTTTAATTCCTTATCTAACCCTTAGGAAAGAGCTAGTATACCTTTACTATAGTTATAATATAGGTAGTAAGAATCTTCTTAAATAGCTTACTTATTATATTAAGGAGGGTTATTAGCTACTATCCTCCTACTATCTAGAGGTTATCTAGGGTCTTCCTAGGCTTCTAAAGGACTATAGTAGAGCTAGCTTAGTGCTAGGCTAGGTAGTGTTTAGACTATAGTAATATATTAAAGAGCTTTACTAATATCTTATATAGGAGGGGGCCTAGGGCCTTTAAGAGCCTATATAGGACCCTATTTAGACCTAGGGCGTTCTAGGCTACGTAGCCTTTAAGTGTATCCTTAACTTTATCTACTATAACTTCTATAAGGATTTCTATTTTATCTTATAGGGGTCTAGGGGCGTCTAGCTCGCGGGTTAGGGCCGTGTTACGCCTAGGCTTAGGACTAATAGTCACTAGGGCTAGAAAGAACTTTTAAGCTAAGACCTCCGCCTTCTCCTCCCTTAACTATACTAAGGTATTATAGCCTAGGTAGGCTAGCTCTAGGATTATATTAACTATATATCTTATTATAAACCTCTTTACCTACCTATATTACTTCTATAATACTAGTATATTACCTAGTAAGTTAAGGTATATCCTCTAGGCTACCTTCTACGCCTTAACTAAGGCCTAGGACTAGGCCTTTCTTATTCTATATATAATCTCCTAGTCTACTTTATTTCCTAACCTCTATACCTACCTCTAGGTCCTCTTTATCTTAGTGACTACCTAGTTAGTTTTTTAGTTCTATTACTCTAGCCTCCTAGTCTAAGGGGGGCCTACTATAAGGATAGCCCTAAGGATAATATCTTCTATTACTAGTATAAGCTACTTATACGCTATTTTTACCTTTAGGGGTCTTACTATTAGTGGTTTAGTTATAGCTAGGAGCTAGGCCGCTACCTTAGCTAAGGTAAAACTAATATCTATTTTTCCCTATTTCTTTATTTACTTACTTCCCTCTAACTTATAGGCCTAGAGCTCTAATAGCTATAGGATATAGTTAGACCTAGCTAGATTTTAGTCTAGTATTATATATCTACCTCTTAGTACTAAAGAGGCCTAGAGGAGGTCTAAGGTACTTATATAATAATTATAGTAATACTATATTACTATCCCTAGGGGTGTGACTAACGTGGTTCTAATATAGGTAAGGGCTTTAATTATATTATCTATAAATAGGGATTTTCTACTATAGAGGTCCTAAAAGGGGTAGTAGAGGTTAAAGTCCCTTACTACTATATATAAGATCTCCCCTTCTAATAGAATTCTACTTAGGAGTCTATATAGGTCTATACCTAGCTTAGAGTAGATGCTTATAAGGATAAGGGGGTTATTAAGGAATTTAATATAGTATATATCTTTTTTAACTATTACTTCTTATAATACTCTATTAACCTTCTTATAGATATAGGTTACTACCTACCCCTTCCCCTATAGGCGCTAGTATAGAGCTAAGGAGGGGGTAAGCGGGGGGCTACCTAGTAATACCTCTTAGATTATAATAATATCTAGGCTATCCTCCTAATAAAGGGCTAGCTAGATATTACTATTATCTTTATAAACATTCTATAAGAGAATCCTTATTTAGTTATTTAAGCTAAGCTAGTTTAGTTATAACTATATCTTAAGTTAGTTCTAAGACTATTAATAATAATAAGAGTAATAAGAGTAGTAATTTACTTTATAGCTAGACTATAAGCACTAGAGCTAATAATAACACCTAGTATAGCTAGTCCTCGCCTATAGTAAGTATAGGGGTTTTATATTATAAAATCCTAACTAATAACCCTAGGCTTATAGACCTTATTCTAGGGTTAGTAAAGTTAAAGTTTAGTGTATTAGTCTATACTAGGAAAGGTCTTTAGATTAGGGCTAAGGAGGAGGGGCTTAGGGGCTACCCTCTTAGACACTATATACTCTTAGCTCTTTTTAGGGGTAATAACGCCCTTAGGGACCTTAGGCGTCTTTCTTCCCTAGGGCGGCGGCTCTTAAACTCTATTAGTTAGAAGTAGTATACCTCCTAGACACGGCCTTAGTACTACCTTATAATAGGGTAGTCTTAGGACTACGCTAGGTGGTTTCCCTTATAGTTAAGATATTATTCTTTCTTATTATCCTTTTCTACTAAGTATAGTTTAGACCTAGTATAAGTCTAATAAATATACTAGCTATAATACTCTTTATTTTAGTAAAACCTACTTATATAGCTATACTAGTAATACCTAAAGTACTATAGGGGCTAGACTATATCTAAGAAGGGCTTATATTAGAAGACCTAGGAGTTAAAAAAGACCCCTTACTTATAGAGGTGATTTACTATCTTAATATTATATATTCTAATAATAAAAAAAGCCTATATCCTAGACTTAAGTTAGGGATAATACGCTTTTATAATAATAATATTTACCTTATTAAAGGCTAAGAGTGTTATTATAAGGTTAGTAGTATCTTATAGGATCTCCTTAAGCGGAACTACTTTAACCACTATAGTATATACTTACTAGGAAAAAGTCGCCTCTAGGCTAAATATAACCTTTACCTAGAGCTTATCCTTTATATATTCCTTTACCTCCTAATAAAAGGTTAGGACTATATCCCTAGAGGGGAGGTAGCGCGCTACCGCTATAGTATTAGCCTAAATAGCCCTATTAACCGCTATAATAATCTCTTATAAGGAGTAGCTTTTAATTTCTTATATATATCCTCTAATATTAATAACTAGTTCTCTTTTATATCTAGTAAGAACTAGCTTAGCCTTAGGGCTAGCCTAGTCTTAGGCCGCTACTACTATAGTATATAACTATAAGCTAGCTAGAAACTAGGGTTAGTTAATACTCTAGTTCTCTTTAAGTATTTATATAACTATCTTTTTTATAATAGCCTAGACTACCTCTTAAGTAATTAGGGTATTAGTCCCCCTTAGGGCTACTTTAGCCTTACTCTAGGCCCTAGTTCGCTTATACTTTATTTATATCTCCTTTACCTTATCCTTAAATTTATCCTTAATTAAGAAGAAAAGCTTATTAATTAGTTCTCTCTCTAATTTTAGTCTTACTTAGGTTACTACCGCCTTAGGCTTACTATAGCGCTTATTAACTATAGGGGCGCGTTAGGACGTGTCCCTAGTAATAATCTATTTACCCTAACTACTCCTAACGTAGTAGCTCTATACTAATATCGTCTAGGGGTAGAATTAGGTGCTTTTTAATATCTAATAAGTTATTTTTTAATTTTATCGCCGGGTTAGGCTTAATATGGTCGCGTACCATTTCCTGCTCGCGAAGTTAAACTATAAGAGTAGTAGATTTACTATATCTTCTATATTTATATACTAAAAGGGGAGCCTTTATAAATCTAGCTAGAGAATATACTTTATTATAGCTCTCTTTTCTAAATTAGTAAGCTTCTTTAAATTAGCTATATAATTATATTATATAGTTTAACTAGCGTATTATACTTATATAGTTAAATTTAGTATATTATAGACTAATATAGCTCGCCTATAATTTAATTTTAGGGTTTTTTTAATAGTATTAAGGGTAAGAATAATTCTTACTTCTTTTAATATATTTTCTATAAGTAGTTATTAAGTAGTATATATACTAAGATAGAAGATAGTAAAACCTAGTAAAGTGGCCTGCTTATTTATTTAGCTTACTTACTTATTAATAATATTATTTAGTTATTAAAGAATAAAAAGATAAATAAGTTATAATAGAAATTATCTTTATAAGCCTAATACTCTTAGACTTTAGTAATACTTTTAATAATATTCTATAATTAATAATTTATAAGTTAATTATAAATTATATTTTTAATAAAAAGTATATAATAACTTTATTATTATTAAATTATACTAATTAAGCTTATATCTACCTATCTAGTCTTATTATCTTTATAAGTAAAAGAAAAACTAGATTACTTAGAGGAAAGCTTTTACTTCTTTATCTAACTCTAATTATATATTAGTTCTTAGTAAAGGCTAGTAAGGCCTCTTTTCTTAATTATTTTTATTTTATACCCCCTAAGGGGGGGGGGGGGTATCCCCTTTATTAGGCTTAGGCTCCTCCTCACCTACTCTATACCTACTCTATACTTACTTCTTCTTAGATCCGCCCTAGGTCTAATATTTATATAGGTTAGCTTTTATTAGTTATATACTTATTTTATTAGTTATATACTTATTTTATTAGTTTTTTACTCTTAACTAGGTAATTAAGTATATAAAGTAAATATCTTTAGTTTCTTAATAATATTATAATAAAAGTATAATCCTAGCTATAATCTTAATTTATAAGTTTATACTAAAAAAATATATAATAAATATCTTTTAGTTTATATTTATATTAATATATCTTTATATTATATTTAAGTATTTATTACTTAGAAAAGAAAGTATTTAGTTTAATCTTTTTTATTTATAATTATATTATAATAAAGTTAATATATTATAATAAGTAAAAGAGTAAGGTTACCTTAGCTTTATACCTAGCCTATAAGGGCTTATAAACTAAGAATAAGGTAAGTTACTTTATCTACCTCTAGCTCTTAGTTTCTTTATATTCTTATTTTACTTTTTATACCTAGTTAGCTTAAGCCTTAAATATATATTAATCTCCCTCTAAAACCCCCTTACTTATCTTTAGTAGGTTCTAATATAGGTTTTTTATTAGTAATAAGACTTATTTATTTTTACTTTAGTAAAATAAGATTAAAGATAATACCTATATAATAGTATACTAGAGCTAGGCTATAGCCCTATTAACTTCTTATTAGTTAAGGGTTTTACTTTTTTATATTATTAAGTAAATATCTACTAATAATATACTAAGCTTAGTCTTTATATAATAAGTAAAGGTAGCCTTAAAAGCTCCTCTAACTACTTATAAGCACCTTACCTATAACTCTTAAAGAGGCCTAGCTAAGCCTTATATAAGGCTAGCTATAAGGCTATATTATATTATTATTTTAAATAATATAATTAAATAAATTCCTTAGTAGTAAATATCTCTTACTTCCTTAACCCTTAGGCCTTATAACTTTTTTATTATTAGTTATAAGGCTTAAAGTATAGACTAGACCTTCTTTAATATAGACTTAACTTACTTTTATTATTTTAACCTTATTAATAATATTACTTTAAAGAGATATATATCTATTAATAACTCTACTACCTTACCCCTAAGTATAAGGGGGCTTAGATCTAAGGCTTATTTATATTAGAAGTATAATAATTTAAACTTTAGTATAAAGAAACTTAGTTAATAGGTTTTTACTTAGTCTTTATATATAACCTAAGTACTTTCTAGCTAGGACTTAGTTTTATTATAATTTTTTTTTATATATAATAAGTTTATATTATTTATAAAACTAATTATATATAGACTTAAGGCTAACTTAAGGGCTTTATATAATAAGCTTATAAAGAAGATAAAGAGGATTAAAGATAATAATAAGTCTTAAAGGACTTTATACTAGACTACTTTTTCTTTTATTATATTATTATTAATCTAGAGCTAGTTTATTCTCTTATTAAAGAAAGATTAAATAAAGTTAAGGATCTTCTTTAAATAGCCTAATTAATAGAGCTCTTAAATAAGTAGTCTATAATTAATATTATTAAAAACTCTAGTTATATCTAGCTAGAGAAGTAATATAGCCTTATCTTAGGCCTAAACTATATAGACTAGTTTAATAACTATTATAATTATTATTTTTATTAACTTATATCTTTAATTCTTTATCTAACCCTTAAGAAAGAGCTAGTATATCTTTATTATAATTATAATATAAGTAATAAGAATCTTCTTAAATAGCTTATTTATTATATTAAAGAAGGTTATTAGTTATTATCCTCTTATTATCTAGAGGTTATCTAAGGTCTTCTTAGGCTTCTAGAGGACTATAGTAGAGCTAGCTTAGTATTAGGCTAGGTAGTGTCTAGACTATAGTAATATATTAAAGAGCTTTACTAGTGTCTTATAAAGGGGGGGGCTTAGGGCCTTTAGGAGCTTATATAAGACCCTATCTAGACCTAGGGTATTCTAAGCTATATAGTGTATTAGGTCTAAAATAGTCCCTATAGTACACTATATAATAGGCACTACTAATAAAAGAGCGCGCCTCCCCTAAAAATAATAAAAATAACTTTTTTGCCTTTTTTATATTTTATTTTTAATATTAACCTTATAATCTAGACCTTATTTAGGTATTCTTTTTAATTATTAATTATATATTACTTCCTATAGTAACTTTTCTATATTTAAGCTAGATATAACTATATCTTTCTCCTTTATAATTTTATATTTCTAATAATTTAATACTCCTAATTAGACTAACTTTAATTATTTTATATACGCGCACTAACCCTTAGAGGGATAATAACTTTTTATTACATCGTAGACTATAGAAGCTCTTATATAGCACCTTATTGCTATGGGTTTTCTAGTGGTTCTCCTTATATATTATAATAGCCTCTAAGTATATCCTTAACCTTATCTATTATAACTTCTATAAGGATTTTTATTTTATCTTATAAGAGTCTAAGGGCGTTTAGCTTATAAACTAAGGTTATATTATACCTAGGCTTAGGGCTAATAGTTACTAGGGCTAGAAAGAACTTTTAGGCTAAAACCTCTACCTTCTCCTCTTTTAATTATACTAGGGTATTATAGCCTAAGTAGACTAACTCTAAGATTATATTAGCTATATATTTTATTATAAACCTTTTTACTTATTTATATTATTTCTATAATACTAATATATTACCTAATAAATCTAGGTATATTCTCTAGGCTACCTTTTATACCTTAGTTAAGGCCTAGGACTAGGCTTTTCTTATTTTATATATAATCTCTTAGTCTACTTTATTTCCTAACCTCTATACTTACTTCTAGGTCCTCCTTATCTTAATAACTACTTAGCTAGTTTTTTAGTTTTATTATTTTAGCCTCTTAGTCTAAGGGGGGCTTATTATAAAGATAACCCTAAGGATAATATTTTCTATTACTAGTATAAGCTACTTATATACTATCTTTATCTCTAAAGGTCTTATTATTAGTGGTTTAGTTATAGTTAGGAGCTAGGTTATTACCTTAACTAAGATAAGACTAATATTAATCTTTTTTTATTTCTTTATTAGCTTATTTCCCTCTAACTTATAAACCTAGAGCTCTAATAGTTATAAGATATAGTTAAATCTAACTAAATTCTAGTCTAGTATTATATATTTAGTTTTTAGAACTAAAGAGGCCTAGAGGAGGTCTAAGGTATTTATATAATAATTATAATAATATTATATTATTATCTTTAGGAGTATAATTAATATAATTCTAATATAAATAAGGGCTTTAATTATATTATTTATAAATAAAGACTTTTTATTATAAAGGTCTTAGGAGAGGTAGTAAAGGTTAAAGTCCTTTATTATTATATATAAAATCTCCTTTTTTAATAAGATTCTACTTAAGAGTCTATATAAGTCTATACCTAGCTTAAAATAAATACTTATAAAGATAAAAGGGTTATTAAGGAATTTAATATAATATATATCTTTTTTAACTATTACTTCTTATAATACTCTATTAACCCTTTTATAAATATAGATTATTACCTACCCCCCCCCCTATAAGCGCTAGTATAAAGTTAAGGAGGGGGTAAGTAAAAGGCTACTTAATAATACCTCTTAGATTATAATAATATTTAGGCTATTCTTTTAGTAAAAGGCTAGCTAAATATTATTATTATCTTTATAAATATTCTATAAGAGAATCTTTATTTAGTTATTTAAGCTAAGCTAGTTTAGTTATAACTATATCTTAAGATAATTCTAAGATTATTAGTAATAATAAAAATAATAAAAGTAATAATTTACTTTATAATTAGATTATAAGAGCTAGAGCTAATAATAATACTTAATATAACTAGTCTTTACTTATAATAAATATAAAGGTTTTATATTATAAGATCTTAACTAATAACCTTAGGCTTATAGACCTTATTTTAGGGTTAGTAAAGTTAAAATTTAATATATTAGTTTATATTAAGAAAGGTCTTTAGATTAGGGCTAAGGAGAAGGGACTTAGGGGCTACCCTCTTAAGTACTATATATTCCTAGCTCTCTTTAAGGGTAATAACACTCTTAGGGACCTTAGGGGTCTTTTCTCCCTAAGGTAGTAGCTCTTAAACTCTATTAGTTAAAAGTAATATACCTCTTAAGTATAGCTCTAGTATTACCTTATAATAAAGTAGTCTTAGGATTATATTAGATAATTATTTTTATAATTAAGATATTATTCTTTTTTATTATTTTTTTTTATTAAGTATAGTTTAAACTTAATATAAGTCTAATAAATATATTAATTATATTACTTTTTATTTTAATAAAACCTACTTATATAGTTATATTAATAATACTTAAAGTATTATAAGGGTTAGACTATATTTAAGAAGAGCTTATATTAAAAGACTTTAGAGTTAAAAAAGACCTTTTACTTATAAAGGTAGTTTATTATCTTAGTATTATATATTCTAATAATAAGTAAGGTTTATATCTTAGACTTAAGTTAAGGGTAATATATTTTTATAATAATAATATTTACCTTATTAAAAGCTAAGAATATTATTATAAAGTTAGTAATATCTTATAAAATCTTATTAAGTAATATTACTTTAATTACTATAATATATACTTATTAAGAAAGGGTTATTTTTAGGCTAAATATAACCTTTACCTAGAGCTTATCCTTTATATATTCTTTTACCTCTTAGTAGAAGGTTAAGACTATATCCCTAGAGGGGAGGTAGTATATTACTACTATAATATTAGCCTAAATAGCCTTATTAACTACTATAATAATCTCTTATAAGGAGTAACTTTTAATTTCTTATATATATCCCTTAGTATTAATAACTAGTTCTTTTTTATATCTAGTAAAAACTAGTTTAGCCCTAGGGCTAGCTTAGTCCTAGGCTATTATTATTATAGTATATAACTATAAACTAGCTAAAAGCTAAAGATAACTAATACTCTAGCTTTTTTTAAGTATCTATATAATTATTCTTTTTATAATAACCTAGACTACCTCTTAAGTAATTAAGATATTAGCCCCCTTTAAAGCTACTTTAACCTTACTTTAGGCTTAAGTTTACTTATACTTAGCTTATATCTCTTTTACTTTATCCTTAAATTTATCCTTAATTAAGAAGAAGAGTTTATTAATTAGTTCTCTCTTTAATTTTAGTCTTATTTAAGTTATTACTACCTTAAGCTTATTATAGTACTTATTAGTTATAAGGGTATATTAAGATATATCTCTAGTAGTAAACTATTTACCCTAATTACTCTTAATATAGTAGCTTTATACTAATATTATCTAAGGGTAGATTTAGGTGCTTTTTAATATCTAATAAGTTATTTTTTAATTTTATTACTAGGTTAGGCTTAATATAATTATATACTATTTCTTACTTATAAAGATAATATAATAACTTTATAATAAGCTTTATTATTTATTTATATTAAGATTAATAATTTTAATTAGGTATTAATTAAAGCTCTAATTAACTCTAATATTAAAGAGAATATTATAAGTTAAGTTATAACTATTATTATTAAATTATATTAACTAGGCCTATATATATCTATCTAGTCTTACTACCTTTATAAGTAAGAGAAAAACTAGACTCCTTAGAGGAAAACCCTTACTTCTTTATCTAGCTCTAATTATATATTAGTTCCTAGTAGGGGCTAGTAAGGCCCCTTATCTTAATTATTTTCTGTTTTTCCCCCCTTAGGGGGGGGTATCCCCTTTTTTAGGCCTTAGCTCCTCCCCGTCTACTCCGTGCCTACTCTATATCTATCCCCTCCTAGATCTACCCTAGGTCTAACGTTTATATAGGTTAGCCTTTATAAGTTATATACCTATTTTACTATTTTCTTACTCTTAACTAGGTAGTTAAGCATATAAAGTATATTTCTTTAGTCTCTTAATAATACTATAATAGGGGTATAATACTAGCTTATAAGTTTATATTAAAGAAGTATATAATAAATATCTTTTACCTTATATTTATATTAATATATTCTTATATTATATCTAAGTACCTATTACTTATAAAAGAAAGTATTTAGCCTAATCTTTCTTATTTATAGCTATATTATAATAAAGCTAATATACCTTAGTAAGTAAAGGAGTAGGGTTATTTTAGCCTTATATCTAGTTTATAAGGGCTTATAGACTAAGAATAAGGTAAGCTATCTTACCTACCTCTAGCTCTTAATCTCCTTATACTCTTACTTTACTCTCTATATCTAGTTAGCTTAAGCCTTAAGTATATACTAGTCCCCTTCTAATACCCTCTTACTTATCTTTAGTAGGTTCTAGTAAAGATCTTTTATTAGTAGTAAGATCTATCTTCTACTACCTTAGTAGAGTAAGACTAAGGATAATACTTATATAGTAATATACTAGAGCTAGGCTATAGCCTTATTAGCTTCCTACTAGTTAAGGGTTTTACTCTTTTATATTATTAGGTAGATATCTACTAGTAGTATACTAAGCTCTATCTTTATATAGTAAGTAGGGGTAGCCTTAAAGGCTCCTCTAACTACCCTTAGATACCTCGCCTATAACTTTTAGAGAGGCCTAGCTAGGCCCTATATAGGGCTAGTTATAGGGCTATATTATATTACTACTCTAAATAATATAATTAAGTAAATTCCCTAAAGGTAGATATCCTTTACTTCCTTAACCCTTAGGCCTTATAACTTTCTTATTATTAGCTATAAAGCTTAAAGTATAGACTAGATCTTCCCTAATATAGACTTAACCTACTTCTACTATCTTAACCCTACTAATAGTATTACTCTAAGAAGGTATATATCTATTAATAACTCTATTATCTTACCCCTAAGTATAAGGGGGCCTAGATCTAGGGCTTACTTATATTAAAAGTATAGTAGCTTAAACTTTAGTATAAAGAAACTTAGTTAATAGGTTCTTACCTAGTCTTTATATATAGCCTAGGTATTTTCTAGCTAAGACTTTATTTTACTATAGTTCTTCTCTATATATAGTAGGTTTATATTATCTATAAAACTAACTATATATAGACCTAGGGCCACTCTAAGGGCTTTATATAGTAAGCTTATAAAGAGGATAAAGAGGATTAGAGATAGTAATAAGCCTTAAGGGACTCCGCACTAGATTACTCTTTCCCTTATTATACTATTATTAATTTAGAGCTAGTTTATTCTCTTATTAAAGAAGGACTAGATAAGGTTAAAGATCTTCTCTAAATAACCTAACTAGTAAAGCTCTTAAATAAGTAATCTATAGTTAATATTATTAAAGGCTCTAGCTATATTTAGCTAGAGAAGTAATATAGCCTTACCTTAGGCCTAAGCTATATAGACTAGCTTAACTACTATTATAATTACTATTTCTATTAACCTATACCTTTAGTTCCTTATCTAACCCTTAGGAAGGAGCTAGTATATCTTTATTATAGTTATAATATAAGTAGTAAGAATCTTCTTAAATAGCTTACTTATTATATTAAAGAGGGTTATTAGCTACTATTCTCTTACTATTTAGAGGTTATCTAGGGTCTTCTTAGGCTTCTAGAGGACTATAGTAAAGCTAGCTTAGTGTTAGGCTAGGTAGTGTCTAGTCTATAGTAATATATTAAAGAGCTTTACTAGTGTCTTATATAAGGGGGGGCCTAGGGCCTTTAGGAGCCTATATAGGACCTTATCTAGACCTAGGGCGTTCTAGGCTATATAGCCTCTAAGCGTATCCTTAACTTTATCTACTATAACTTCTATAAGGATTTCTATTCTATTCTATAGGGGTCTAGGGGTATCTAGCTTATATACTAGGGTTATATTACGCCTAAGCTTAAGACTAATAGTTACTAGGGCTAGAAAGAACTTTTAAGCTAAAACCTCTACCTTCTCCTTCTTTAACTATACTAGGGTATTATAGCCTAGATAAGCTAGCTCTAGGATTATATTAACTATATATCTTACTATAAACCTCTTTACTTACCTATATTACTTCTATAATACTAGTATATTACCTAGTAAGTTAAGGTATATCCTCTAAGCTACCTTCTACGCCTTAGCTAAGGCCTAGGATTAGGCCTTTCTTATTCTATATATAATCTCCTAGTCTACTTTATTTCCTAACCTCTATACTTACCTCTAGGTCCTCTTTATCTTAGTAACTACTTAGCTAGTTTTTTAGTTCTACTACTCTAGCCTTCTAGTCTAAGGGGGGCCTACTATAAAGATAGCCCTAAGGATAATATCTTCTATTACTAGTATAAGCTACTTATATACTACCTCTACCTTTAAGGGTCTTACTATTAGTGGCTAGGTTATAGTTAGGAGCTAGGTTATTATCTTAGCTAAGGTAAGACTAATATTAATCTTTCTTTACTTCTTTATTAACTTATTTCCCTCTAACTTATAGGCCTAGAGCTCTAATAGCTATAAGATATAGTTAGACCTAGTTAGATTCTAATCTAGTGTTATATATCTACTTCTTAGTACTAGGGAGGCCTAGAGGAGGTTTAAGGTGCTTATATAGTAATTATAGTAATACTATATTACTATCCCTAGGGGCGTAACTAATATAGTTCTAATATAGGTAAGGGCCTTAATTATATTATCTATAAATAAGGACTTTCTACTATAGAGGTCCTAAGAGGGGTAGTAGAGGTTAAAGTCCCCTACTACTATATATAGGATCTCCTCTTCTAATAGAATTCTACTTAGGAGTCTATATAGGTCTATACTTAGCTTAGAGTAGATACTTATAAAGATAAGGGGGTTATTAAAGAATTTAATATAGTATATATCCCTTCTAACTATTACTTCTTATAATACTCTTTTAACCCTCTTATAAATATAGGTTATTACTTACCCCCTTCCTTATAAGTGCTAGTATAGAGCTAAAGAGAGAGTAGGTAAGGGGCTATTTAGTAATACCTCTTAGATTATAATAATATCTAAGCTATCCTCCTAGTAAAGGGCTAGCTAAATATTACTATTATCTTTATAAATATTTTATAAGAAAACCCTTATTTAGTTATCTAGGCTAGGCTAGTTTAGTTATAACTATATCTTAGGCTAGCTCTAAGACTATTAGTAATAGTAAGAGTAGTAAGAGTAGTAATTTACCTTATAGTTAAACTATAAGTACTAGGGCTAATAATAGTACCTAGTATAGCTAGTCCTTACTTATAGTAGGTATAGGGGTTTTATATTATAAAATCTTAACTAATAACCCTAGGCTTATAGACCTTATTCTAAGGTTAGTAAAGTTAAAGTTTAGTATATTTATTTATACTAGGAAAGGTCTTTAGGTTAGGGCTAAGGAGGAGGGACTTAGGGGCTACCCCCTTAGACACTATATACTCCTAGCTCTCTTTAGGGGTAATAACGTCCTTAGGGACCTTAGGCGTCTTTCTTCCCTAAGGCGGCGGCTCTTAAACTTTATTAGTTAGAAGTAATATACCTCCTAAGTATAGCCCTAGTACTATCTTATAATAGGGTAGTCTTAAGACTATACTAGGTAGTTACCCTTATAGTTAAGATATTATTCTTTCTTATTATCTTTTTTTACTAGGTATAACTTAGACCTAGTATAGGTCTAGTAAGTATACTAACTATAACACTCTTTATTTTAGTAGAACCTACTTATATAGTTATACTAGTAATACCTAAAGTACTATAGGGGCTAGACTATATTTAAGAAGGGCTTATATTAGAAGACCTAGGAGTTAAAAAAGACCCCCTACTTATAGAGGTAGTTTATTATCTTAGTATTATATATTCTAATAATAAGAAAGGCCTATATCTTAGACTTAAGTTAAGGCTAATATATCTTTATAATAATAATATTTACTTTATTAAAGGCTAAGAGTATTATTATAAGGTTAATAATATCTTATAAGATCTCCTTAAGTAGTACTATTTTAACTACTATAGTATATACTTACTAGGAGAGAGTTACCTCTAGACTAAATATAACCTTTACCTAGAGCTTATCTTTTATATACTCTTTTACCTCCTAATAGAAGATTAAGACTATATCCCTAGAGAGGAGGTAGTGTGTTACTATTATAATATTAGCCTAAATAGCCCTATTAACTACTATAATAATCTCTTATAAAGAGTAGCTTTTAATTTCTTATATATATCCTCTAGTATTAATAACTAGTTCTCTTTTATATCTAGTAAGAACTAGTTTAGCCCTAGGGCTAGCTTAGTCTTAGGCTATTACTATTATAGTATATAACTATAAGCTAGCTAGAAGCTAGGGCTAGCTAATACTCTAGTTCTCTTTAAGTATCTATATAATTATTTCTTTTATAATAACCTAGATTACCTCTTAAGTAATTAGGATATTAGTCCTCTTTAAGGCTACTCTAGCCTTATTCTAGGCCTTAGTTTACTTATACTTAGTTTATATCTCCTTTACCTTATCTTTAAATTTATCCTTAATTAAAAAGAAGAGCTTATTAATTAGTTTTCTCTTTAATTTTAGTCTTACTTAAGTCACTACCGCCTTAGGCTTACTATAGTATTTATTAGTTATAAGGGTGTGTTAGGATATATCCCTAGTAGTAATCTATTTACCCTAACTACTCCTAATATAGTGGCTCTATACTAATATTATCTAGGGGTAGAATTAGGTGCTTTTTAATGTCTAATAGGTTATTTTTTAATTTTTTTACTAGGTTAGGCTTAATATAGTCACGCACTATTTCCTGCTTACGAAGTTATTAAAGTTATAACTATTAAATATAAAGTTATTATTAAATTAAACTAAATAATATTAATATTTTACTTAAATAATAAAATAATTATAATTAGATTAATATTATTATAATTATATCTTAGTAATATCTTTATCTAATAAAAAGTTTATATTATAAATATATTAATCTTAATAAACTTTATCTTAAAAATATTATTTATTAGGTTATCTTAAGTAATATTTAAGTATTTCTTAGATTAAAAAGGTATAAAGATATAAGTATAGTTTAAGAAGATAAAAGTAATAACCCTAATAATAAGACTAATAACCTAGGAGTTTATTAAAAAGTTTCTTAATTAGAATTATATATTATAAATATAAACCTTAGCCTTTAATCTTAAGTTTATTTAATAAAAAGAGTTTTTAAAAAAAGAGATTAAAAATAAAAATATAGTTTTTAAGCTTAAAGAAGATAATAAAAAAGAGATTAAATAAAGTCTCTAATAATATATAAATAAAATAAAAATTATAATAAATAAAAAAGGATTAAGTATTAATTTATAAAAATAACTTATTAATAAATTAAAAGTTTTTATTTTATATAAAAGA
>JAEIJG010000725.1:0-20196 GCA_037289395.1 Beauveria scarabaeidicola
TTTTAAAAAAATTAAAAAAAAAAAAAAAAAAGTTTTTATCTATTATAATATATTAATAAGCCTACTATAAGAAACTAGTAAAAAAGAGGTAAAGATTTATAAAAATATATAAATATTTAAAATTTAGTCTTTATAAGATAATATTAATACTAATATACTTAAATTTATAATAAATTAATAGAGAGAAGATAATAAAAAGTAAGAATAAGAGGAAAAAAGAAAAAAGAGGGATATTTATAGAAATTAATAAAGGTTAAAGGAGGAAAAAAGAAGGCTTTACTATAAGAGAGTACTATAATAACTAACTATAAGCTACTACTTACTAAGAGCTAAAAAAGAGATTATTTAGAAAAAAATAAAAAATCACTTTCTTATTATAAAGCTAATTTATACTTTATAATAACTTATAAATTTATAATAAAAAATAAGTAAATTTACTATAGACCTATATAAATACCCTATTTAAGTATAGTATTACTTACTTTTATAGTAGTTATACTACCTAATAAAGAAGAGTAAGTTATACCTTAAAGGAATATAAAGAGTACTAACTACTATAAAGAAGAGAGGTAGAAGAAGGGGTAGACTATTATAACCTATTTTTAGTTATATATAAATAAGTAGCTATAAAAGAGTGAGAATATAGCGGAGAGCCACTAGGGGAGGACTTCCCTCCTCTAGTGATTAATAAAGTCTTTATTAGGAACTACCTTGCGATCCTTCTACTACTTCCTAGCTATTACCTTATGATCTATCCTTTCACCTTCTTCGTGTTAGCCACGCTCTTTGACAGCAAAGCGTTATTGGCCACTCGTCTGGTGAAATCGCCGCTGCCCATGCAGCCGGCTTCCTCAGCCGTGCGGACGCGATTGTTGCCGCATTCTATCGCGGACGTGCTGCGGTCAACCGCAAGAATGATGTGGCTCAGAACGTCGGCATGCTGGCAGTCGGCCTGGGAGGTGACGCAGTGCAGCCGTACCTCGAGGCCCATGCGGGCAACGCCTGGATAGCCTGCTATAACAGCCCCGGCAGCGTCACTGTCTCGGGTAGAGTTGAAGCCCTCGAGTCCCTCGCTGAAAGCCTCAAGGCCGATTCTCATTTTGCCAGGCTGCTGCAGGTGGATCTGGCCTACCACTCGGAGTTGATGGGCGTCATTGGTGAAGAATACGAGGACCTTTTGCAGAAAGCCAGCTTCACCTCGTCTGATGGTCACAGCCACGTCACCATGTTTTCCTCCGTCACTGGAAAGAAGAAGACAGATGCCGCAGACGCCTTGTACTGGAAGACCAACATGGTTTCTCCGGTGCAGTTTAGCGATGCTGCTCGGGAAATGCTCACCTCGCCGGACGGCCCGACTGTGCTGGTTGAGATCGGTCCCTCTGGTGCTTTGGCCGGCCCCGTCTCTCAAATCAAAAAGGCCCTCGACAAGCAAGACAGCGATGTCGCGTACATTGCTGCCTGGTCGCGTGGAGCGAATGCAGGCAAGGCATTGTTCGACGCTGCTGGGCGCCTCTTTGTGACTGGATACGCAATCGACCTGGCCAAGGTCAATGAGTACAAGGAGCCATCCACCATCATCGACTTGCCCAACTACTCTTGGAACCACTCCATCAAGTACTGGCACGAGAATGCTGCGAGCAAAGACTGGCGATTCAAAAAGTACACGTCGCATGACCTGCTCGGAAGCAAGGTCCTCGCTACTTCGTGGCAGGCCCCCAGCTGGAGAGCCCATCTCAACCTCGACAACGTTCCCTGGCTCAAGGACCACAAGATGGGGGCAGACGTCCTGGTTCCAGGCTCTGGCTTTATTTCCATGGCGCTCGAAGCCATTTGGCAGAAGCACAAGGCTGTTGAGCCGGCCGCTGCTGACGTCGCTGCAATCAATGATCTGGCTTACCGGTTCCGCAATGTCAAGTTCGAAAAGGCCCTGGTGCTCGAGGAGGGCAAAGAGACCGAGGTGATGCTGTGGTTGACTCAGCAGCCAGGTAGCAAGACATGGCACGAATTTGTCATTTCCACAACAACTGCAGACGGCTTCCGCATTGATCACTGCTCTGGCCTGGTCAGGGTGCAAGACGAGCTGCCTGATTCGATTCCTGAAGGTCAGGACGGAGAGCTCGCTCACCCCACTGCTGGACGTCTGTGGTATAAGGCACAGTCGCAGATTGGTTACGGATTTGGCCCTTCATTCCAAAAGCTCAAGCACGTCGAGTCCCTCAGCGGCAGCCGCAAAGGCCGCGCCGTCGTCGCGCTTGAGCCACCTGCTTCTAAATGGAGCCCCCAGACTTACTACCCAATCCACCCGGCGTCTCTGGATGGCTGTTTCCAAACCGTGACGCCGTCGCTGTGGTCTGGCGAGCGAAGCTCCATCAATGCAGTTGTCGTGCCGTCGGTGCTTGACGACCTCGTTATCAACAAGGTGCCCCATGACCTTCAGGATGGCTTGTCCCTGGCCAATTCCGAGTACTCTGGCCGTGGACGTCTCTCCGAGGCCAAGAGCTACATGTCCAACTGTGCCGTGTACGACCCACGGACCGGCAAGCTGATTGCTCGCATGTCCGGTCTTCACTTTGCCGAGCTCAATACCGACGCCAAGGTCGACCCGCATACCTTTGACGAGGTCACTTGGAAGCCCGACATTAGCCTGCTTTCGAGCCAGCAGATTGCGTCCCAGACGCTCAGCCTGGACGCCGTGGAGGGAATCAATGCCACCATCGATCTAGTCGCACATAAGAAACCTGCGCTGGCTGTCCTTGAGATTGGCCTTGATACGACGGATGCATCGTCGCTGTGGTTTGATGAGGAGCAGGAATCGTATTCTGCGCGCTCTGCCTATGCAGAGTATACTGTTGCCACGATTGGTGGGCCGAGCCTAGTCGACCTTCAGACAAGATATGAAGGCAAGAGAAATACTTCCTTCTTGCTCTTGAGTGAGAAAAAGGAAAACCTTGGCCTGGAAGCAGCTTCCTACGATCTCATCATTGTCAAACTTGGGGAAGCCAACCCTGCCAACCTGCTTCGAGAGATTGAGTCGCTTCTGTCCCAGAGCGGAGCTTATACTCTTGTCATCCAGGGCAAGGTCTCTGACTCCACGGCGAGAACTTCATCTTCTGAGTCTGGTTCAATTCAGTCCGCCGCTACCCGATCGCCGGAGGTCTTGGAGACACCGCGTGCGCCCACCTTTGCTGATCCTAGTATCAAATCCTCCTCCGTGTCTGACAGTCCGTTGCCAGGCCAGGACACCAACGCTGGTATCAAGGGTTTGGCTCTCGACATTGCTCTCCAGGAGAAGTTCTCAGTGGTCAACAGCAAGGTATATCCCGTCTCAGAACTGCCGGGCCTCGGATCTCCTGTCGAGATTGCATCTACTGAGAGCGTTGTCGCCAATTTGTACACTCCGAACAACGCCGAAATCGAGGGCCTCACACAGACGCTGTCAATTGTTAGCTTCTCCGACAAGACCTCCCCCCTTGGTTCCAGCCTGAAAGCCTCTCTGGAGTCCACCGGGTGGTCTGTCTCAACGCATGGGCTTCCTCTGACCAAACCCGCCGACGGAAGCATCGTGCTCGTTCTCGACGAACTTCAGTCGCCCTTCCTGAGAGACATCTCGCAAGAGCAGTGGACATCTTTGCAAGCACTGGTCAGCTATGGCAACCCAGTTCTCTGGGTTACCCAAGGTGCGCAGTTGAATGTGACGAACCCCGACGCTGCTCTTGCCCCTGGACTCTTCCGCGTCATTCGCATGGAAGACCAGAGCGCCCAGCTCACGACCCTGGATGTCGAAGCTGCCACGGGCCCGGCTACCGACGCTGCAATCACGCGAGTCTTGGAACAGCTGCGCCAGCCGCGCGTCAAGGAATTTGTCGAGTTTGAGTATGCCGAGAGAAGCGGCGTCATTCATGTGCACCGCATCGTTCCCGATGTCGCCGTCAACAACTTCAAGTCGGTCGAGCAACTTGGCGCCGAACCTGTTGTACAAGACCTGCACGCTACCGAAGCTGAAGTGTCGCTTCGAGCCGAGCGCATGGGCACTTTCGATGCCTTGACCTGGGCTGAGACTTCTTCTGGCCCGGTGCCTGTGGAAGAGGGACGTATCGAGGTCGAGGTTGTCGCCGCGGGCGTCAACTTCAAAGATGTTGCCGTCACCATGGGCATTGTTCCCGAGAACGAATACACGCTGGGGTATGAAGCTGCAGGTGTTGTCAAGCGACTTGGACCCGGTGTGACCAGATTCAAGGTCGGGGATCGGGTTTGCTTCTTGAACAATGGTAGTTATGCCAACCGCCTGCAGGTCCCCTACCAACGGGCGCACGTCTTCCCAGACAACATCAGCTTTGAAGAGGCGGCCACGATCCCGTCGGTATACTTGGCGTCCATTTACTCGCTGTACCACCTTGGCAACCTAAAGTCCGGCCAGACTGTCTTGATCCACTCGGCCACTGGTGGTGTTGGTATCTCGGCCATTCAGCTCGCCCAGCACAAGGGTGCCGAGGTCTTTGTCACAGCAGGCACAGAGGAAAAACGCCACTTTCTCGAAAAGAACTATGGAATTGCTAGAGATCACATCTTCTCGTCACGCAACACAGATTTTGCTGCGGCCATCAAGAAGCAGACAGGCGGCCGCGGTGTGGACGTTATCCTCAACTCGCTCATTGGCGAGCTGCTTGACGAATCCTGGCGCATCACGGCAGATGGCGGCACTTTTGTTGAGATTGGCAAAAAGGACATTGTCGATCGTAACTCTCTCTCCATGGAACCTTTTGATCGCAACTGTTCCTTCCGTGCTATGGACTTTTCCTATACCAAGGATATTTCTCTCCCACTGATTGAAAGGTGAGTCCTCACTTCTATCCTCATTTTCAGAGACATCAAACTAACCAGTGATAGACTACTCGATGAGATTTTTGATCTTGTTAATGCTGGACACGTCAAGCCCATCCAGCCCATCACCACTTTCGGCTTCGACGATATCCCATCTGCTCTGGCTCATATTCGTAGCGGTCGCCACATCGGAAAGGTTGTCATCTCCAGTGGACAGCACGCCCCCGTCGAGGTCCCTATTCGCCCCGCGGCACGAAAACTTGCGCTTGATTCCGCAGTCTCGTACTTGATTGTCGGTGGTCTCAAGGGTCTCTGCGGCAACTTGGCCATCCACATGGCCAAGAATGGAGCACGTCGCATCATTGTCTGCTCCAGGAGCGGGTTGGAAGATGCTGCGTCGCAAAAGACTGTGGCAAACTGCGCCGCTTACGGCTGCGAGATTGTCGAGGCAAAGGGCGACGTTGCAGACGAAACCTTTGTTCGAAAGATTTTCCAGGAAGCTTCCCCTGCCATTTCCGGCGTCATTCAAGGTGCCATGATTCTAAGAGTGAGTTTTCCATCATTTACAAGTTTTTTTCTGTGGCTGACAAGGTGTATCAGGACAAACCGTATGAGATTATGACTTTGGAAGAATACCACGCCGCAATCCATGCCAAGATCCAGGGCACTTGGGCCCTCCACCGGGCTTCACTTGATCAACCCAAGCCACTCGACTTCTTCACGCTTCTTTCCAGTATCTCTGGCATTGTCGGCAAAAAGGGCCAGTCCAACTATTCTGCCGCCAACACCTTCCTCGACTCTTTCGCCTACTACCGCCAGTCCCTCGGTCTGCAAGCCAACGCGGTCGATTTGGGTCTGATTGAGGATGTCGGCTACGTCGCCGAGCAGGGCGGCATGGACAGTCACTTTGACAAGCGACAGTGGACGCCAATCCTGGAAGGCACGCTGCGAAGCATCCTCGACTACTCCATCCTGCAACAGACCCCGACGCCCCTCAACGCGGTCAGCGCGCCGCAGCTCATCACGGGCATTGGCTACCCTCTCCCCGACGACTCGGACCTCAAGAGAGAGGCTCGCTTCGGCTACCTCTTTAGCCAGGCCGGCGGCGCCGACGGGGCCAAGGACGGCGGGAGCAAGGGAGACCAGGCCATCCGCGCCCTGAAGCTCATGCACCAGTCGGGCGCGACCGGTGCGCCGCTCGTCAAGCTTGCGACGGAGCTTGTCGCCGGCCAGATTACCAAGATTCTGCGTCTCGAGACTGAGCTCGAGCCAGCCAAGTCGCTTATGGCGTATGGTGTTGATTCCCTCGCGGCGGTGGAGCTGAGGAACTGGGTGCGATCGGAGCTGGGCGCGGAGCTGTCGACACTGGACATTACCAATGCCAGCTCTCTGATTGCGCTCTGCGAGAAGCTGGTTGCCAAGCTGCCCGCGCCGTAATTCTCGGATGAATGTGGAACAAGTCCTGCAGGACAGGCTTTTGATTTTGACTATACTGTTGTTGTTTTGCTATGCTACTCTACTGTTTCATCCAACTTTGATCATTTATATAGACTTGTTTACGTTGTTTCACATGCCAAGTCCTAATCTCGTGAAGCCCTGAAACGGAATGACTGACGTACGCGGGTCCTAAGAAGAGGTTAATGGGGCTAGCAGTAGACTCTCTCGTACACATTCAACAAGTTGAAGTTGTGACGCTATCGAAGTCACACAATTGGCGACTTGATCTTCCTCATGGAGTTTGTACTACGACAGCCGATTTAGCCTCGCGCCGGCCCAGGATAACTGTACTGAGTAACTAAATGCCAGCGGACATCTTCCGCTTTCCCTCTAGGGTATTAATATTCATCAGCCAGCCCTTTTCCACTCTTCAGCTGTGCGTCACGATGGCATCCGTGGGCCATAACATCACACGTACCCTGCATCAAAAGCTCGGAGCATCGCGGTATCATTTTCTGGAGTGCAAAGGCGTGGATTGGAAGCGGGGATGACGCTGCGAGCTGAGTGATGCATTACTGAAAAAAAAAAAAAAAGATGCGCCGTCTCGTGGGAACTGGTATTGATGAAGCAACACATTCACCATGCCCTGTCAAGGATACAGGCAGAGCCGAAATCGGTACGCCGAATCCGTACACATCAACTCAGGCATGTTTCGAAGAGCAAAGAGCATTGCATTTCCTATTGCGCTAAATAAGAGTTGAGAAAAACACCAATTCCCTTATTTTCCTTATTTTTTCATATCCGCCGGCACGCATTTCTCATCCGGCCGTTGCGGCTGTGGACTCTTTGTCCGAGCTCCTCCCGGTCCGTCATTATCATGCTCCTTTTTTCCAATATACGTTTCGTCATTCAGCCGGGTATCTTTTTTTGTTCAAATCTCTCTCATTATCCACTGTCCATATGGAGTAAAAAAAAACAAAAACGCCGTATCATCTTAACCGCCGGCAGCCTAGTAATCCGTCATGGCCGTCGTGGTCGATCGCTGCGCACGACTACGCGCATGCAGCGCCTGCGCTTCCAAACACTGCGACATAATCTGGTAGACCTGCCAGACGCCCGCATTCTGCATCATGATGCCAAATAGCCGCAGTAGCTTGGGCACGTAGCCGCCGGGCTCGACGAGGCGAAAGTCGGGGTCTACGCCCGCGTTCGCCAGCTTCTCCCTCGCCTTGACGGCCGCAGATTCGACAATGCCGCGCACCTTTTCCAGGAGCCGCACATCGTCCTCTTCCAGGATCATAACGGCGGGCATCTGCGCAAAGTCAATCTCATCGTGGCCTACGATGCCGAGATACGGACCGACGCGGTCCTGCAGCGTCGCCAACCACTCGGTGAGTACCTGCAGGCAATCAAAGGCACAGAGCGCGGCCTGCAGCGAAAGCTCGCCGCCCCAGAAGTCGGCAACGGAGACGCCGAGGCGGTCGGCCATGAGGAGGGAGTCGGCGGCAAAAAACGACGCCTTGCGGAGGTGCTTTTCGCGACGCGACGTGACGCGCTCGGTCGAGTTGGGGTCGTCGCGCGCCGAGGTGAATCTGGCAAAGTCAATGGACTGCGTCTGCGGGCCGGGTGAGTCGGAGACTGTCGCGTCGCGCATGTTGGCGTCGGCGGGCTCTGCTCGGCTGCTAGGCTCCGTGGACGATTCGTCAGACGACAAGTTCTCCACGACCTGGCTGCCGCGGGCAATCTCGTTGGCCACGCCGACCCAGTCGCGCTCCCAGAAGCGCTCCTTGGCGCGTGACAGATCGACAAACAGGCGGACGTACGCCAGGTCGAGTAGAGGAATCGAGTCGGCGGGAAGGGGTCCGAGGCCGTACGGATTCGGGCGCTGGACGCAGTGACGCGGGTTGCTCGCCCAGGCCATCTGCCAGGCACGCAGGGCGGGCTCAATGTGGCGGTGCATGCGCTCCGTCTCCTCGTTTGTCCAGACCTTGTTGTGGTGCCGCTGCCGGGTCTCCCAGATAAAGTTGTGGAGGGCGTAGATGAGAAGAAGCAGCGCAAAGGAGCTGGGGCTGAGCTGGCCGCCACGCACCCTGCCGGGGTTAGAAACCGTCTCAAAGGCGGCCGACATGCCATCGAGGGCCGAGTCATCCTGTTCCTTTTGGCTCGAGTGCAGCAACTCGGCCAGGGCCTCGCGAAACGGCGGCGTGTTGTGAGCGGCGCCGCGGACACCGCCCCTGGCGAAAAAGTCGACGCTGGTCTCGGCAGCCCAAAATTCCTCGTCACAGGGCAAATCAATCAAGATTTCCGAGTTGGTCAAAGCTGGCGCATGGTTGTACGCCGTCACCAGAACGCTTGATAAGAGGTATACGGTGTAGAGGGTTCGCTTACGTTCCTCCATTCTACTCCACTCGAGCCACTGATGGTCTTGCAGATGCTCCCTTTTGCGCTCAAAGTTGTCATCGTTGGTTATTTGCACATCTTCAATATTGGGCACGTGAAGCTGCGTCGGCTTTGCCAGCTGGGCCCCTTGAGCGAGACCCACCAAGGATGAAATGTGCATGGAAGCGATATCCGTAGCGATCTTGTCAATCACGTTGTGGCCGTATGAGATGTTCAAGAGCATAGTCTGGACCAGCCAGACGGGCGTGTCAGAGCCATCATCACTGGGCTGTGAGCCACTCTGGGATGTGTTGCTTCTTGCCCTGCTCATTTCCTGTTTCCGGCGATCTTGCAGGAACATGAATACCATTCGTTTCGACAGCTCAAACATTTCTTTGGATACGTCGAGATGCCGTTCATACAGGGCGCCGATCATGGCGGTGGCCAGGACGAGACACCCCTTGCCGCCGTGGGACCCTACTTCGTCGTCGTGTCCGGGCTTGGACATGTCAAAGTTGAGGGTGGGGACATGCAAAAAGGGAAGATGCGGGTGGAAGTGCGTTAGGTAGGAAGTGACGTATCGCTGGAGATCCAGGGTTGAGGGCAGCTTGTGCTCGGTGGACTGGTTATTGGCAGTCTGCGGCGCAGTCTTGAGAACGGGTTTACGACCAAATGGCTGGGATTTGGAGAGGATATTCACAATGGCGGTCCGGGTGGCATCTGTGATGGTGGTTACGGGAGAGGCTCCGAGGTTCCCGGCAGCGATGGAGTGCGTAGGGTCCGGGCCAGGATGGAAGCTTGGGGAGCTGCTTATGGTTTGCGCGTTGGGTCCCGTTACGACGGATGGGTTCATTGAACTCTGCGAATGAGGCGCGGACAGATAGGGGTCATTGATCTTTTGAGAAGCTGGCTGAGGTGATACAGGTGCTCCGTTTAGGAGATCGGGAAAAACCGACCCATTGATATCCATCGCAAAAGGGTTCGTCAT
Source organism: Beauveria scarabaeidicola (assembly GCA_037289395.1). Lineage (NCBI taxonomy): Eukaryota > Fungi > Ascomycota > Sordariomycetes > Hypocreales > Cordycipitaceae > Beauveria > Beauveria scarabaeidicola. Next base: position 9,626 of record JAEIJG010000725.1, read on the forward strand.
CTGCGGCGGTCCCATGACGGAGGGCTGCCACATTGTGGCAGACCCTGCTGGGACCGGATGATTTGAACCATCCACCATGACATCGCTTATCCCGCTCTGGCTCGTGGTGCTGATTGCCGAGGGGCTCGAACCGTCAATCGCGTTTTCGTTGTTTTGAAACGTCATTTGGTGCTCAAAGCCAGCGACCCAGTCAAGGCCGTCATCAAAGGGCTGACCAGAGGAGAGGTCGTTGAGGGAGGAGCTGAAGGGAGACTGATGGTCGACATTCATGGACTGGGGCGAGTCGTTGTAGTGAAGAGCGTTGGGGTTGATGGTGGAACCATGGCCGAAGAGAAGATTTTCAAAATCAAATTCGGTGCCAAAAGGACCAACCGCGGGCGCCGTCCTCAGTGCCGGGCCCAGCTCGGCCGTGGTGCCTGTGTCGAGCTTGGAGAGGCTGAGGGCCATGCCGCGCTGGCTAAGAGCGAGGGACATGCTGCCAAGGTCAAAGTTGTGCAGCGGCAGGCCTACCAGAGACGGGTGTCTATTGTGGCCGCCCATGCTCCTAGCGACAGAGGCGTTGGCGGAGGCCAGCATCTGCATAGCGGAACCGTCAACATGACTTATAGTATTCGCTCGGGGTCTCATCTGGGCGTTCCCTTGGCCGGCAGCTCCGACACTGGGGCCTGCTATGCTATTTTTACGTCGAGCCTGGGCGGGAGTAACGCCGCTCGCAGATTCTCGGCGGTTGCGCGGGCGGGCCGAGGGAGTGGTGGTTTGGTGCAGCTTTTGCTGGTGCCGCAGAAGCAAATCTCGACGAGCAAAACATCGCTGACACTCGGGACACTCAAATGGTTTTTCTTTGGTATGGGAGCGCTCGTGTCGCTTTAAATGCTCCAGACGCGCAAAGGAACGCTGGCAGGTCGCGCAGACGTGGGGTCGTGGCTTATCGGTTTTTGGAGCGGGAAAGGTGGGTGGTGCCGGCTTGGGATTGACAGTAACAGTGGAAGCTGATGATTGGCAGCAGAGGTTAGCGGTAATTCATCATCAAACAAGTTCAGAGGCGGTTTTTGGTCATGTGCGACTGGGGCGGCGAGGCAGGCGAATGAGGGGCGGCGAGGAGAAGAGGCAGGCAAGGAGCGACGCAGAGGGCGGGATTTTTTCTCACCAGAATCGTCGGCGGCGGGCTTTACAAGCACAGCAGTGGCGGGTGCGGCGGCGGCGGCGGCGGGAGATGTAGAAGTCATGATGGAAGATGAGCGAGAAGGCCTGGCTCCAGAGTCGTTCATGACCATGGCCTCGCCGGGCGAATTTTAGGCAGAGGGCGGCGGCCGCGTGGAGGGCGTCGTGATGTTTGCGGTGAGTGGCGCTGTTGGTTGAGCAAGCGTCGAGCTGTCGTGGGGCAGAAATAGGTGAGACGGTAAAAAAGAGAGGGAGATGGCGGGGGGTCAGGAGAGCTGATTAGGGAGGGGCGATAAGAGGTGTGAGACGGGCGGCGGTTGGCGGGAGTCAGAGGGAAAAGAAATAAGCGCAGAGCGGAAACGGCCGAGCTTGATGGGATTGAAAATGGTCGGAAAAGAGGAGGGAGCTGTTCCGCCAGTCGAAGCAATTGCTGCTCAACGCGAGAAAAAGAAGAAGAGTCGTAGGAATAGAACAGAGGAGGTGAGGGAAGAAGGAGAGGGTTATTTAGCGTAGCCACGGGCTGGTTTAGGGGACGGGATGGGTAGACGTGGCGGGGTGCGAACTCGCACTGTAGCTCTTTTACTTGTACAGGGCCTTTGTAGAGCTTTGCAGAGCTCAGCAGGACCCTTGGTGGCCGATTTGGTGGACCACGTACGTCAGTGGTTGCCGCCACCGCCAGCAAATACCCGAACGATCAAGGCCAACAAGTTTGTCTACCATTGTGGTCAAAGTGAGGACAAGACGAACCTAGCAACTCTCGAGTGGGCAGGGTCTTGTCTCATGCAGATTTCTCCCCAGGTCTTTCCAGACAATGTCTCGAGCACCGCGCGCGACGCCGTTGCATTGCAGACCAAGCACCCAGGACGGGCCGGCACAGTGTGTGCTACCGTCTGGACACGGTGCGAACCCAGAGCCGCCTGTTTTCTGATCCCGTCGGGGCCGAAGCACACCTGCTGTGTGTGAGCCACAGTGGATAAACTTCGAAACAAAATGAAGACGGTTCTCTGGCTAGCTAATATTTAGCAGACGAGCTAGACTCGCATGCTCGCTCGCATCTGCAGGTTCGCAGACGTGGAGCTTGAGCTTTTGGGCTAATAATGCGATGCAGCGCCCGTGATGAGTTGCCTGGGTACGTTGACCAACGAACGGGTCCAACAGTCGAGCCGCACACGACGCCATTATTTGTCATGGTCGAGCAGGATTGTCTGTCATAAGCGACTTCTCTGGCTTGTTGATCCGATGCTTGTCACAATTTCTACATGTCCATTTTCCCTTGCAGGCCGCGAGAAAACGCACGTCTTCCACCAGCGCAGGCTGAGGGTCTCGCCTTTGTCCCAGCGTTGCACTCCCTGCAAGCCTCTGCAAGGCCCCTGTCCGGCTCCATGTAACCATGATGCATGCTGCCAATGCTCTAGCGATTTATTGCTGCCAACTTTTGATGGAGTCTGCATGGCTGATTCTGGATGACTGGCACGGTGCCAGTTGGGATGTTGTCGATGCAATCAGGCACACACCTTCTCTCACTGCCAGCTCGCCAGCCTCGTCCTTTATTCGCCCGTCTCAACTTCTCCAATACGCGGCGGGTACATGCCCATGTCTCATTTCGTCTTGCAGATGGCAGAACATGTGCCGCCAGCCAAAACAATTTTCGCATCGGCATTGGGGCCTGCCGCAGCCTCGCTCGTCCTCGTTGGCTGCATCTGCATAGGTGGGCGTCGTGCGGCATACACTGTGCAAGACATTCAAGACACTGCGCGCCTCGTGCTGATACCAGAGGCAGTCAACGCAAAAGTGTGCTTTTACAGAGTTAATAACTCCCGTTCATGTCGAGAGGAATCCCTAGAAAATATTGGACATGAGGTGAAGCGTCTCTCGCTGCTCTATGCCAACTCGCCAACCGTTAGTCCTGTCGGCTGTATATCAGCTCACTCCGACTAGGCACGGCACTCCGACATACATCTGCATCGTCCCAGTAATAAGTATGCACGTCGGCATCCACCTTGCCCTGCAGATTTAATTTTCACCAGCACTTTATAATTCATTCGTGTGGACAATGTCTGTTTCAGACCTCTCCACTCGTCGGCCCAACGTTCGTGGTCAACAACCTGGCCATGTCAGGGCTGCGGAATCGCCAGTACCGCTGTCCGCGCCCACAAGACGTACTGGTAGTAAAATCATAAGTAGTGCCACAATCTGCGCAGAAACGCGCAAGCAAACCGGCCCATTCTCCGTGCAATCAGTTCCGCAGCGTCTCATCTCTGCCTGGGCCGTGGTATCCTAGCCATTGACCATTTCCGAAGTGAAGCCGAGATGGCTGTTTGCTTCGGTTGTCGCCGGCGCATCTGTAGCGTGCGCCGTGTGGTAACTAGCCCGCCAAAAACACACAATGCTAGGTACTTCTCAACAAGTCGGCGGAAAAATTTCTCTCTCGTAAACACCTGTACCTTCCTTCAACCCCATGATTCGTCTCGCCAAGGTCCGCCATCTTCTTCAGTCTGGTGATCTTGCCCTCAATGCATAAACTCGCACGACATCTTTTCCTCTGATGCCGTGGTGCTGCTGCCCGTGAGGGTAGCGCAGCTGCAGGTCAGGCCATGATATGATATTACACAGATCTCCCTATACCACTAATAACTCCGACACAGTGTCGGCGTGATTTCTCGTGCAACCAAGACTACCGACACTCCTACTGCAATCGCAATGGATCATGCGAAATCATACAGCAAGCATCACTTCGCGCCGTTGCGACCACAAGCCCTCACAATCATTTCCGTGTGCAAAGCGCGAGCGGACAAGAAGCCCTTTGCATGGAGGCGAGCAAGGCTAGGGCCCTGCAAAGTACTCTCTGAATTCTACTGGCACTTCGTCGATTTTCGCATGGGGACCAAGTCTTGAACGAGGCCGCTTGGCCGAGAGCTGATTATCGTGTCCTGCAATCCTGTTCCACTGGTGCACAAACAACACTCCGAACCCCTGCCTAGTGTCTGCCTGATCCTTTGAAACTGGTCGATCGATTTTTGGCCAGCGCAGTTGTGTTACAGGTGCGCCGAGATGGACCTTCTTTTTGATTGAGCCGTCGAGAGTGCCTAAATTACCTGGGCGCTTCTGCAAGCTAGTGCTGCAGCTAAACAGATAGACACCCTCCTATTCCTTGTCGCACAGTGCGTAGAGTCCTCGTCGAGTGCAAGGCCGTGACGAGACCACATGGGGATGAAGGACCGCGATGCAATTCTTGAACAGGACAACACCAGATGTGTTCTTCGAGGCTTGACTAGCTTTTATGTGGCGCAGGTCATCTACCTCAAACATTTTCCATACCCTCAACATTATATATTCAGAGAAGCAAAAGCGCCAGGATCATGAATAATATCAGAAGGAGAAACGGCCATCGTCAACACTATTGTCGGATTCATAGCCTCAATTCTCACACACGCTGGTAGGATAGCCTTTGTCACCATCCCCGTGGCGTTTAGTCATTCAGTACATGACAGCGTCCCAACTGAGGGCGGCCATGACAGACCGGCATGGATTTCAACGACACACCCAATATCAGTTTTTTCCAGGACCAAGATGGGAAAAAGACCACGCCTCGGCTTGCTGTGCGCACTGAACACCGTGGTGTTCTACACCACGATGAACCTGCCTTGGCCACTTGACGTCGTCACCCTTCCGCTTGAGGGGGCTCCTGGCTCAAACTACACATGCTTGCAGGAATATTGCCATCTTGTTATGCAGTTTCCTTGTACGTAGCCTCGTTATCGGCTACACCTATTGCACGGTGAGACGGGTCCCGGCCCAGGTATCAAACTACCATCATGTTTACCCCTGCCCCCACGATTTTCATTTCCTATGGGGCTTGATATTACTGACTTCATCATGATTCGTACCTCTTTTGACTTGGACATTCGCTGGCGACTGGCGTGCAGCTGTGAGCACATCTCTCGCAACTTCTTTCGCAGTTGTTGGCCCCTCAATCCCGGCCTGAAAGAATCGCGTTAGCAGTGTTTCTACGGCCTGCCAGCGCAAAATGGACGACTTCGCCGGCGCTCTTTTTCAATTCTTTTCTCAAATCTGGTGGTAGCCTTTTAACATGAACTTTGGATGGAGTCAGTTGGTTATTTTCTGAGCTCACGAGGTGGATCAGGTTTCTCCCCAATCAGGCACTGCGCTGGTGTTACTCAATTTCAAGAGAATTGGCACACGCGCGTTCATCTATTCACGTCGCGCGATGAGCACAACGCCCGCTTAGAACACCAAGGGTCTTGTCGGACCTTCAATATCCAAGGAGGTCCCGAAGGGGGCCCGCCAAGAGATTGTCGCTGACTCTCGAAAATCTCACGTTTAAAGAAATAGTATTTCCGAGGCCTGCTAGACTCGATAGTTGCCCAGATATGATGGACGCCATCCAGAGGAAGACATTTTGAACATGACTTGCTGACACCGACCGGCGCAATGGAAAAATTGCCTTTTCAAGCTGGAAAGCCAGTTGGCCAAGACCATCATTGATCGGCCGCTCAACCCACACGTAGACGCGTCAAACATCTTTCGTCAGACTCGCATCAAAATGGCAATGCGACCGCGGGTGAGAAGTCCTATTATTATTGCGCGACACAGATCCTAGGAGTGGGACTCGCCCCAGGCTCATCAGATGCTGCCATGACATTGGATGCAGGGCAGCCAAAGGAACCCTCAATTACGCCTTCTGTGTCTCGCCAAAACAATCGCCCGCCGTCCGCAGCTCGCGCTTCCGGCTCGTGTGGGCCAATGAAGGATGTCAGACGATGAGGGTAACTAATCCAACTCATGGACGTGATTGGAGTTCACTGTGCATGTGATGATTTGCCCAAGCGGTCCGAGGCTAACGACCAAAGCCGACTCGTGTTGTTGGGGGCCACAGCCGCAAGAGTATCGGCCTGGGACGACATCAAGGCATGCCGTGCATCAACCGATACCGACTGGTCAACATCTGTCCATGATGGAATAGTCGTAGCCAGCTAAATATTGGAAAATGTTGGACAACTGGAACGCGTTGGTCAGAATCGCATTCGTCAGCAAGTCTCACTCGCAGCGGAACACCCGGACTTGACCGAGCCTGGCAACCCGATTACCCCGGATTCTGACTCTCTTGGTCGGTGGCGTCAAGCTCACAGTGGCTGGCTGCAGAGCCATTATCCGATTCATTTTCCAACGCACGGCTACACAGAAGACATGGTCGCAACATCAGCACCCATGCCAGCCGCACGGAGTCGTTGCTCCGCCTCGAGATTTCGAATGCTTGCTCGCTCTCCTCCTACGTTCATCTGCAGAAGACAGTGTGTTACTTTATCTATACTTGCGTTGGCTGTCAATACTAGTTACGACCCGGTCCACACAACCACGCGACGAGCTAGTACGGGGCAGTTCGGCGCGCCAGCCCACTGTGGCTGTCAACTTGGTCGATATTCATGACACGAGCCGTATTAAATAGGCGACGGCTTACCAATACCAGAACAGCCTCTAGGCCCCTAATTTCAGCCATGCAGCGCAACTGCGCGAGGCGTCTTCTATTCTGAATTGACACCCCTGTAATTGGTGGCTTGGCAGCATCCACCAGTGCAAGTTGTGCCACGCCTCCAATCATGAGATAAGAGACAAGAACACAAGAACCATTGTTTCGGGAGATTCGGTAGCATCTGAGCCTTGACTTGTCTTGTCTCCAAAGATGCGGCAACCAATCCCTTGAAAGGTGTTCATGACATGACAAGCACGTCTTTGCAGGCTTGTGGTGACTATTGCTCGCTAGGGCTTTGTCAGGTGTAGGTACTCACGCCGCACTGTACGGACAAACCGGGCCATCCCAGCATGCCACGCAGGCCGATTTGCAGAAAGTAGCCTGACAAACCACTTTATCTCATCCGGCATGGCGTGGACGGCACTGTATAACTTGCGAAGGGGGCTGTGCAGCGACAAAGCAAGACGCACATCATCCCAGCGTCCACACACGAGCTGGCACGCCTATGTATGCCCTGGCCGCCCATGAAACTAGGGATGCCGCGTTGGTGTCGCTCCATGGGGCCATAAGAATCGTCGTGTCCTTGGAGAAACGACGTGGATGGATCCTTCGCGGTGGCGTCATGGCTGCTCGTCGGAGAACTGCGCCAGGCCGTTGTCGGGTGAGGCAACCACGGTAAATGCTGCATTGTATGAGCCATCGATGTATCTTGTGGAGAGCCAGACAGAGATTGCCTTGCTCGTTCTGTCAACCTACCGCAGCGGTGTGGGCGCCTGGATATTCCCTACTGGGCTGAAGAACAAAAGACATAAATGGGAAAATCCCAAGATGGGACACTGTCCTGCAACTCTCCTGGCCTTACTGGCCACTTGAGGTCAGCTGCCTGGCCATCCCATGTCAGCGGATCAGCTCCAAAAGCACCGATGTGGCCAGGATTCCCATCCTTGTGCTGATTATAGCGGCGTTGGACGAGATAAAGCGCCCGAGGCAGATACCAGCTCTGTTTGCAAATCACGATTATCATCATTCAGCTTGTGCTTCCGACTTTCTGCTTTCCGGATCCGGACACCATGTTTTGTCGTTAAGCGCCGGGCTGGGCCGTCTCCAGTGTCCACCGTACGACGGCGGTTTTATCGCCCGGGGTCTTACCAGCCAGTCGACGCCAACCCTTTCTACCGGCGACTTGATTCAAACCGCTGAAAGGACAAAGACGGTAGTGCTATTATTGGGAGCATCTGACGTAGGCTGCGTTGCTTGCCAGCATGGCAAGTCTGAAACAGGTTTTCGAAGGTCGCCTTTCGGTCTGCAAGCCATGCGCCCGCTGAGACGCACAAGTTGATTGGCGATGATGATGTCGTTAATATGCAGCTTTCGCAGGCCCTTTGACGCCGGCGCCGTCTTGATGTTTGCCTGATGTCGACCTTTTCTTTCAGTTTCGACATTTTCGTGAGACATGTTCTGTTCTTTGTTTTAATCTTTTAGCCACACACAGCCGGGATCGAACCAACGTTTTGTGCAACGAAACCAAAGTACATCGCTGGCGCGCGCGCACCGCTCTTACACCGCATCACCATGACGCTCACCCTCTTTCTGCTGCTGCTGCTGCAGCTACAGCTCATTCTCTTACGCCGCGCCGCGGCCTCCGCCGTCACCGTCACTATCACCGCCGCGCCGACCATTCCCTCCAAGGAACCATCCTACTCGAAGCGCTACGTCTTCACGTCCGCTGTGCTCAACAGCACCAACACCTACCGGCGGCAGCACAACGCCTCGTCGCTGGCATGGAACGCCACGCTCGCCTCCTTTGCCAGCTCATACCTGGCCGCCGCCGCCCTCAAGGACTGCGAGTTTGCGCACTCGGGCGGGCCGTACGGCGAAAATATCGCGATTGGCTACGCCAATGCGACGGCCGCGACCGAGGCGTGGGGCGACGAGCGGCGCGAATACGACTTTGGCAAACCCGGGTTCGAGCATGGCACCGGGCACTTTACGCAGCTGGTCTGGAAGGACACGACGACGGTGGGCTGCGAGAGGGTGCTGTGCGGCGTGAGGGGCTGGTTCGTGGCGTGCGAGTACTGGCCGAGAGGCAACGTGCAGGGGCAGTTTGGAGATGAGGTGCAGAGGCAAGTCAAGAGTGGTGCAAAGAGTTCACGAGGAGGATCGGCGATTGCCGTGGTGATGGCCATAGCTGCGGTGTTGTGGTTTTGCTAGACCGGAGGAGTGGGAGTAGAGGAAGAGTTGTACATAAAATGATCATTGTATTTACAGAAAGGAGACAGTCATATTCAAATGCATCTCCAGAGCCAAACACGAATTCAGCACATATATCACGGCGGATCTCTCTCTATCTCAACGCCATATCGCCGATCATCCGGCGACTTTTCGGCGTCTTCCAACCAACGGAGCGCAAAGGCTCCGCTGTCCTTGCCATAGACGAGAGTGTCAATGAGTTCATTCAAGTCATCAGTGGTGGACGTCGCATTATTCGGAGTAGGGATGCTGCAGTTGTAGACCGGATGGGCATGGCCATTCGTGGATGGGAGTCTGGAATCGCTCGATGCCAGTGCTGAACCTGACTTTGCGAGCAGACGACTCATCAATCTTGGGCGGGTGGTTTTGAATTGAGATGCAAAATCAGAGACCCGCAAACTGACTTTGGTAGCAATCTATTCAAAAATTCGGCAGAAGACAACGGTGGCCAGGTCGGGCTCGATTCTCCGAGGAGACATCGCTATCATGGCCCGACTGCACAGTGTTGACGGTACTAACTGTAGTATTGGCAGCAATCCTGGGACAGTCGTGGTCTTCCACATTATGGTCAATGTTAGCATGAGTGGATGAATGCATATTGACTGCACTATCGCCGTTTATATCTTTCTCGTTCCATATAAGAATGGCCAGTTTTGTGAGAGACTTTGGCGCCCACAATCTGGGCTTGGGGGTGATCTGAGACATCGACTTCTCTATGTCTCGGACATGGAAGGCGATGGGTGCGCGCCAATCTCTACGATCCGATAGCTACTCTTGCTCGGAGCTCGTCGGAATCGTAGCGGAAACTAGTCGGGGGCAGCCGCTGACGAGGTCAACGGATCGGAAACCCCTGTCTCGTTCGTCCAGTACCAAGTCATAGCGGCGCGAGCAAAATGGCAGCTTTCCTACCCCTTCAACGCCGACTCCTTCATCTTCGTCGTCGTCTTGGTTGTGAGAATATCCATGTGAGTCTTCGTTTGGCGGAGCTGCATCGGCAGTCGGTACATGGTAACCGCAGACTCCAACCTCGTTCGTATGCACAGCTCTACACATACTTTTCCCAGTCGTACTGCCAGTTTTTCGTCGAATTATCACGAAAGTCGGCGGGTATGATGTTGTGATGGCGCTTTGACTCTATGGCGGCGACCAGCAGGTCGATCCTTGCCGTCGTTTGAAGCGGACTGAATGGCAGACAAGGCACCGCGAGGCTTGATAACGTTATATCACATCTCGATCGGCCATGAGGCCCGCGAGGATGATGGCGCTATGCATGTGAAATAGGTAAGCTTTGCTGGATTCCAATCAGTGTTGAAAAGGAGGCTCCCGACATGGTGAACTATCGTATTTCTATTTAAGTTCCTTTTTAGGAGGTCTTTATTATAATAGAGATAGATAGTCTACTAAGGATTCTACCTTTATAGGGCTATATAAGAAAATCCCTTAACTTAATAAAATTTTAATATAATAGTATTACTAAAAGTATTTAAAAGTATTTAAAAGTGTTAGAATAGGGTGGGTTGTTTTTAGTGGTCTTAATTAAGTAATATAAAAAGGGTTCTATTTATACATAATTAAGGCTATCTATAGTTAAGTTACTATAGCCTCTATAGCTTATAGATAAAGTGGGGCGAATTAGCTCTTCTAAAGTATAACTAGTTATTACCTAAGG